>PVKB01000764.1:365064-598070 GCA_004027205.1 Ctenodactylus gundi
GGGGGGGGGGGGCTTGGGCCCAGGAGCTGCTTCCATTGGGTCACAGGCAGGTGATGGGAGCTGTAAGCAGTGGGCAGAGCACTGATCACTGAGTTGCATCTAGCCTTCGGTTTGGTCACAGACTGAAGAAAGGACTCTGAATCCGGGTGCCGGCAGGCAAGTGGAGAAACTAAGAGAGAATGGAAAGAGCCTGAGAGAGGACCTTGGCCTTCATGGACGCCCGTGTTGTCTGTCAGCTTTGCTCTTTCACCGTGCAAACTACCCAGCACAGTGTCCATAGCCTAAAGGGGAGGGGGGGGGCTTACTTGGATTCAATTTTAGTGGGTTCAGTCCACAGTGTTGGCCAATTCCAAGGCAGAAAGGGCATTGGCAGAATAGTAATGTAGCCCTCAAGCAGAAAGAAGAGGGAAGAGTCGGGGTGAGAATGAATACCTCCTTCCAGGTCACAGACCTTGTTGGCCTCCACCTCGGAACGTGATACTTTTGGGCCACTGCCCAGGCCAGCATTCTTGGATGCCGTATCCAAGATGCCCCATCCAGAGAGAAGCCCATCCCTGTAGGCCAGGCTTGTCCAGCTGTGGGCTGCACAGATCCCAGGATGGCTTTGAATGTGGCCTAAAACAATTTCATAAGCTTTCTTAAAACATTGATTTTTTTTCTTGGTTATTTATATTAGATGTAAGTAATGCAGCCCAATTAAGCCAAAAGCTTGAGCACCCATGACTTAGGTCGGGGGATGTCCCTGAAACTGGGCGACACTCACCTCTGGCTCTCTCTGTGCCCCTACCTGGGCAGGTCTGCCAGAAGTCAGGCGAGATCTCTCTCCTGAAGCAGCAGCTCAAGGAGTCCCAGAACGAAGTGAACGCCAAGGCCAGCGAGATCGTCAGCCTGAAGGCACAGCTGAAAGACACCCGGGGCAAGCTGGAGGGCATGGAGCTGAAGACGCAGGACTTGGAGGGCGCCCTGCGCACCAAGGGCCTGGAGCTGGAGGTCTGCGAGAATGAGCTGCAGCGCAAGAAGAACGAGTCGGAGCTGCTTCGGGAGAAGGTGAATCTGCTGGAGCAGGAGCTCATGGAGCTGCGGGCCCAGGCCGCCCTGCAGCGGGACGCCGCCTCCCTGGGGCCCGTGCCCACCTTCTCCGAGGACATTCCTGCTCTGCAGCGGGAGCTGGAGCGGCTGCGGGCCGAGCTGAAGGAGGAGCGGCAAGGCCACGACCAGATGTCCTCGGGCTTCCAGCACGAGCGGCTGGTGTGGAAGGAGGAGAAGGAGAAAGTGATCCAGTACCAGAAGCAGCTGCAGCAGAGCTACCTGGCCATGCGCCAGCGCAGCCAGCGCCTGGAGAAGGCCCTGCGGCAGCTGGCTCGCGGGGATGGAGCCGGGGAGACTTTCGAGATTGACCTGGAAGGGCCAGACATCCCCTATGAGGACATCATAGCTACCGAAATCTGAGGGGTTGCCTGGAGGAGGGAGCGGGGAGAGGGGAGGATTGGCTGGTGCCAGGAGGCGGGGGGCTGAACCTCCTCTGGAAGGGGTCTCCATGCCATCTCCTTTGTACAGCAGCTCAAGCCCCCTAGCTCAGACCCAGACGCGAGCAGTGGTCAACTGGGGTTATGGCATGGCCTTCCTCCCGCTTCCCCTGGTCTGGCACCGGCTCTGCAGACCACCAGACCCCAGACTCTGATGCTCCTGCTCTCTCAGAGACAGGTGTAGGGTCTCCATGGGCTGGAGAAGGGCTCCCTAAACCTTGGCCTTTGTTCAAAATAGTGAGACCCTGTACCATGAGAGGGAGTGACTGCCACGGAGGCCACATGGCCACGCCAAAGACAGAAGCCCCCTTCCGCGTCGTATCCCCCGCCCCCTGTCATTCCCTGGATAATCATTGGGATGCATTGGGAATAGAAAGAAGCCATGTGTGACCAGAAGCCTTGAATCTGTCCTCATTGTGACCTCAGCTGTTCTCCTCTGGCCTTGGAGTTGCAGGGTTTGGGATAGGCACAGAAAACAGGTGAGGTTGGGCAGCCCCGCAGCCTGGGGACTCCACAAGACCCAGAGGCTGAGGGGTGCTGTGGGACTCAGTAGGAGAACTGACGGCAAATACTGGGGTTTGGCCTTTGATGAAGCTGTATAGCCTCTGCATAGCTGCTGGCCTTTGACCTCAGTGACCACTCCTCTTCAAGCCATAAGCACAGAAGTCCTGGGGGAGGGGGTGATACCAGGATAGGGACACAGAGGTCCTGGCCCTCCAGCTGCCCGTGGGTGCCTTCTGAGCCACCTAATTAGGCAGAGGCAGGGATTTCTCTGCCTGGGTCCCAATTAGACAGTGGCCACTCTGGAGGAGTTTTCCCTCCCAAGCCGCAAGTGTCTGCTTAGATTGAAAATGACACTGCCCGTGTGACCTGGGCATTTCCCTCCCTTGCCGGTGTCCCAAGCCAGTGGCCTCACCTCCCATACCCAGAGCATCTTCAGAGCGGAGTTCTGAATTTGTACAGGTCATGGCAGGAGTCCCTGAGTGCCTGGGGTATGAGGATCACACGCAGCCTTAGGAACAGCTCAGGCCACTTGTGCCCTCCCTCCACCTGTGCCCCACAGGAGCCCCTAGACTGCTAAGAGTGCCCCAGAGCCCTGGCCATCCAGGGGACACAGGCACGGCCTGCAGGAGGCTGGACTCTGTCTTTTGAAATGTCTAGAGCGAAGTGGAGTTGCTCAGTTGTTTGGTTCAGGGAATTTTCTTCCTTCCTCTCTCTCTCTCTCTTTCCTTCCTCTTTCTTTCTTTCTTTCTTTCTTTCTTTCTTTCTTTCTTTCTTTCTTTCTTTCTTTCTTTCTTCTTTCCTTTTTGGTCTTCTCAGAAGGAAGCCAGATCGAGCAGGCAGTCAGGCGTTCTATTTCTGACTGTAGCCACAGCTGCTGCTGGTAGGACAGCCAGCCCTTGCTAGATTCCTGCACCTTGTGCCTGCCTGCCAGGGAGGAGGAGAGACAGCATGCACCTGGCTATTTGACAGTCCAGAAACAGTCCCCAGCACTACCTTGCTAATGCCAGCCCTTAAGGACCAGGGGCAGGAGTGGGGGCCACTCCCCTTGAGCCTAAACCCTGGCTCTGCTCTGTGTGTGGCTCAGGACAGAGAGCCTTCCCTACAGCCCACACAGCCTCCATCCCATTTACAGGGTTAATCTCTGGGCCACATGGCAAGGCAGTTCTGGAATTTTGAGCCCTTGCTCAAAAGTCAGACTAGACTTAAGGCCAGAATTACTAGGCTCAAAGTTCCTTCTCCACTTCCTTGGCTGGCGATAGTTCAGACCCCATTAAACATATCCCTGTCCTTGTCCCATTGCGCTGAGTCCTTCCATCTGCAGGAGCTGGGCCTTATCATGGCCTTGTACCATGTGAGACTGCCCCAGGGAGAGGAAGGACAGGGCTAGCTGCCCCTCCTCAGGCTGGAGGACCCCTGCCTCTGGAGCCATCAAAGTCCCATGCAAGGTGATGGCGCCACACGCTAGGCAGGTGACAGGCATAGGACCAGCCCTCCACCACGGTGTGCCGTACCTCCACCTAGCAGGCACTCAGCCCACCCCTGCCCCCTGCCCCTGCTTATGTCAGAGAACCCGCCCGGCCTTGCCTTGCCCATACTTTGAGATGGCAGATGCCCTTCCTGGTCTGCCACCAGCCCAAGGCCCCAGGGTAGCCTGAGGGGCACCAAGGTACAGTGTGCTTCAAGCTGGCATCCTTGCTTTGCTTGGGGTGTCCTGCCAAGAGGCATCTTCACTGTTTTTGGGCCACACCAAACCCTGCTTCTCTGGAGGAAGGCTGTGAGCCGCAGAGGCTGAGCAGGGTGCAGGGCGCTGGGCTCGGGGGCAGCCTGGGAGTGCCTCCTCTCTCAGACCCACACGCTGTCCTTCCCAAAAGGTGCCAGGCCTGAAAATACTCCAAGGCGAGCATTAGCCAGCAGCTTCTCGCGAGGAGGGACAGCCGCAGGCCCTCGTGGCCTGACATCTGCGGGGTGCTGCCTCAGGCCTCAGTGTCCCAGCGTCCACGGGGCAGGTGTCTCATGAGTATGCTCCGTGCACTCTGCCCAGGTGTGCTCAATCCCTGTCGTTCTGAGCTCAGGTGGAAATGGAGATTCAGGTGTCCCAAAAGGCACTTGCTGAGCCCTGTGCCCATGGGCCATCTCCTGAGTAAGAGGGCTGTCCAAGGGAAGCCAGGCCGGGCGCTGCGAGCAGTGGCGGGGACAGGGATTCCTGCCGGCCCACTTGATCCTCCGGTGGCCCTTCCCAAGAGAGGCTGGGAAGCCTGGCCGGCGGCGGCCGCTCTCCCCAGCTGCCAAGTTGCTGTCCATCTTGTGTGGGTGGTGGCAGAGGCTGGCTTTGGGCAAACTGGCATGGCGTTTGGAAGACTGTGTACATAGCTCTTTTCTCTTCGTTGTTTCCTGGTATGCTTTGCTTTGCTTTCAGCGGCTTCATCTTATTTTTGATGTCACTTTTTGGCCATTGTAAAGTATTTCTGGTAATTTTATGTTTTTATTTATGAATAAAGAATGCCATTTCTCACGCTCTTCAGAGCCACTTTGCCTCCTGCCCTTCACTGTGGGGTGACGGGTTCTGCAGCCCCTCCCTCTGGAGCAAGGCAAGCCACATCTGTCCCTTCAGCTGAGTAGGACGTGGAGAAGGCAGCAGACCCCATGCTGGCCCCTGCCCTCATTGGCCCTATGACCTTCTCTGTGAAAGGGCCCTCGGTCCACCCAGACTTAGGAGGAGAGGAGGCCAGGGGCGGGTGCCTCTGCAGAGTCAGAGGCTGGTCCTGGCTCCCTCCACCAGCTGCTTACCTCACCAGCCAGCGCCTTGGTCTGCTGCATATGGCGTCTTGGCAAGAAACCAGGCTGGTTGTTCTTGCCACTACCTCGGGGCCCTCGTTGGGAGGTGCTGTCACCACGGTGGCCATCTGTTCCACCTGCTCGGTGCCAGCCTGCCTGGTCCACCTTGTTAAGGACCCCCACAGTTCTGGGGACAGACCCTTGGCCCAGAGGAAAGCTGCTCAGTCCTGGAGACAGCAGGGATGATTAAGCGGGCGCTGGAAACAGGCACTGTGGAGACCCCGCACTCTGGGAGGCTGAGTTAGGAAGATTACGGGTTTGAGCCCACATCTGGGCAACTTAGTGATTTACAAGACCCTGTTTCAGAATCAAAAATAAGAATGAGCTGTGGATATAGCTCAGTGTGAAGGCTTGATCCCTGGTGCCATCAAGAAAAAGACAGGCACATGGCAGTGCCTCTGACGGGGAACACGGAGGAAGGTTAGGACTGATGTCCAGGGGAAGAGGCAGGCGGGAGAGTACCTTGGGTCAGGGTGAGGCGTCAGAGGAGAGGAGAGGAAGGAGAAGGCGGCATCGGCTCAGTGAGCAGAACCGCTCCACAGCGGAGGCTCTGAGCTGCCCCTGGAAGAGGCAGGGACAGCTCCAGGGCTGGACAGGCGAGGAGGCCAGTGCTGTGGCTCCAGTGCCCAAGGAGGTCGGGCAGCTGAGAGGTGACCGAGCAGGACAGGAGCCACGCTCTTCCTAATTCAGAAGCCCTGGCTTTGGAGCACAGAGGCCATGCCAGGCCTGGGGCCGCACTTCAGGGTCTTTGTCTAAGACATGGCCACAGCTGTTCATGCAGTCCTGCGCATCCCATCCACAAGCAGCCCTGGATCCCACCTTAACCCGTGGGACCCAGCAGAAGTGACACACTGAGCACTTCAGCCTAAGCGCAGACGGCCAGAGAGAGAGAGAGAGAGAGAGAGAGAGAGAGAGAGAGAGAGTAGTGCAGGGGATTGAAGATTGAATTGAGCTACCACCATAGCCCTTTTATTAATTAACTTCTCTGATAGGGTCTTGCTAAATTACCCAGGCTAGATTCAAACTTCAAATCCCCCTGCCTTGGCCTCCCAGAGTGCTGGGCTTAGGGATGTGCCTCACCCTGCCTGGCTCAGCTTACACATTTGTTCTCGAGTGCCCTGCACTGCCGTGAAAGAGCCCCCCCCCCCCCCCCCCCGAACCTGCCCAGCCCTATGGCGAGGCCACATTGAGTAGAAGGGCTGCTTGTCCCATCATCACGGCAGGATCCACCTTCACTCAAGTTTAGCCAAGCAAACGGAACCACCCCGGCTCCAGCCAGTAGCGCATGCCTCAGAGACCCGCTTCCCATCCCACCCTGCCAGGTGTCTCACCCCCAGAACCACGAGTACTTTCAAAGCAAAGCAACATTTCAAAGCAATGTGTGTTTGGAGTTCTACGTAACATAACAGTAGCTTACTCATTTAATATAAGCCCTGTGAGGAGAAAGCGCCTTGACTGTGTCTGCTCCTCTTGGTATTTCTGGTATCTGGAATAGAGCCTGGAATAAAGTAGGAGTTCAAAAGAAGTTGATAGAAGCTAGGCATGATGGTGCACACTTGCAATCCCAACACTCTGGGAGGCTGAGGCAGGAGGATCACGAGTTTAAATACAGCCTGGGCAACTTAGCCTCTAAGTGAGACCATGTCTAAATAAAATAAATGATTTAAAAAGTAATAAAAAGGCTGAGGGTATTTCTCCATGCAAAGGCCCTGATTCCATCCTGAGAACTGCAAAACTAATAAAATAATCAGGACACTCCGTCATCGGAAAACTGAAATGCCTTCCACTGACCCCCTTTCTACCGTCGGAAGGGCTAGGACTCACAAGAAAGCACAGTCCCTGGCACTGCGAGAGCCATGGCCAAGGCCACCCCAGCTGGAAGAGGGGTTGCGGAGTGGGGGGCAAGGTGTCCCCACCCTACTTCTACCTCCTCCAGAGCCCTGTCAGGCACCTAAGCTTTCCAGGGGCATCTCGATCTTTCTGTTCTAAAAAGAAAAAGAGCAAAAGGGGAAGGAAAGAGACTCGAATCTTCCCCTGGCAACTGGCAGCTCAGTCCTCAGCCTGCACGGGCCTCCGCAGCGCCGCCTGGGTATTTTTATCCCGCCTTAGTACACAACTGTGCACACAAAGAGGGGGGCGGGTCGGCAGCTTCCCGGCATCCTCAGCAGCAGGTGCTTTCTATTTGAGGAAGGTCATGCTGCCCCCAAATTCCTCCCCAACCCAAGTGTTACCAGGCCTGAAATATCCCCATTTCATTCATATATTCATTCAGCAAACTACTTCTTTGTTGTTTTAAGTACAGCATGCTGAAACCAAGGCCATCACGCTGAGCTATATCCCCCGCCCTTCAAATCTTTTACTTTGAGACACATCCTTGCTGCATTGTCCAGGCCAAACTTGAACTTGGGGTCCTCCCGTCTCAGCCTCCCGAGTGCAGGGATTACAAGTGCACACCACCCCTTCAGTGAACTTTGTTTTTGAACTCCTACTTTGTGCCATTCTAGACACTTAAAATACAGACATGGACAAAGCAGTCATACTTTGTCCTTATGGGGCTTAAACAAATACGATAGTGTTCTAAGTGTGACAAAGGATATATGCGTGGTGGAATGCCCCGGTTGAGCACAGAGTGCCGTGTCTAGAGGGCTGTACGTGGGGTGGGTGAGTTGAACCACACGTGACTCCTGATTTCAGCATTTTGGCAGACTGGGCAGCCACCACGTGTCCTTACTTAGGAGCCACCCGACTCATTCCTTTTGGGACTCTCCACTTCCCTCATGGTCTCAGCACACACCTTCGTGCTGGGATAATTCCCTTTTCCTTCTCTGACCTCAGCTTCTGGTGTTGCTGCCGCCGGACACCTACAACAGCAGCAACCTAGAATCTCACCTTCCTCCAGTCTGAAAACAAGCTGACCCCACTGCCCTTCAGCAGAGCTCTTGGAAAAGCTCTAAGCTTTAAGCTGGTGCTGCATGCCTGTAATCTCAGCTCTCTGGGAGACCGAGGCAGGAGGATCAAAATTCAAGCCCAGCCTGGACAACTGAATGACTTAATGAGAGCCGGTCTCAAAATGAAAAGATACAAAAGGACTGGGGATATAGCTCAGTGTAAAGGCCTGAGTTCAACTCCCGGTATCGTGGGGAAAAAACTCATAAGCATGAAACTTAATTCCCCATGCATGAAAAATAAAAAGTGAAATTTTGTGAAATGGCACAATCTTTAGAAGGGTGCTGAAGTCAAAGTAGGTTCTCTCTAGGGAAATTAAGAAATGGTCAGATTCAAGGAACTTACCGGCACATGCTTGTGGTTGCTGCTGTTTGGAGAGGAACCTGCTCCTGCCTGATCGGAGCGGCGAGCCTGCCGCGTGATCCACACTTTACTCGTGAGATTCGTATCTCCATTCTTCCAGTTGCTTCCTGTACACTGGACATGGTTGATTCTTACCTGTCCATCATTCTACTTGTCCAATCAGATGGGTCTGTCCACCACCCCCCACCCCTCAATGAAGCCAGGGTCTCACACACACTAGACAGGCTCTCTGCCACTGAGCCACACCCCCATCCCACGATCTGCCCACTTTTAAAAGCCCTTCACACCACCCTCTTTATCTGTCTGTTGGCCCAAATTAGACCATCCAAAGAATCACAGAACACGCTAGACAGCAAGCCAGGTGTGGGGATACACACCTGTAATCCCAGCACTCTGGGAGGCTGAAGCAGGAGGATCACAAGTTCAAGCCCAGCCTGGGCAACTTGGTGACTTATTGAGACCACATCACAACATACAAAATGGGGGCTGGGGATGTAACTCAATGGGAAAGCCTGGGGTTCAACTCCAGCACAGGGGAAAATATATAGCCACTTTTGTTTTACTAAAGAGCGAGATAAGAAGCCAGACAAGAGAGAAGGCTTTTCCAAGGTCACAATGATGGACTCTGTCACCTTGAGATCACTAATGACCCGCAGTCAGGTCTTGTCTTGGGTGCTGCTCCTACCATGCCCCGCTTTCTGCTCAGAACCTTTAGTGGCTCCTAGTGATCCAGAATCAAGTTCAGCCTCCTTGACAGGCTCTCCGGATTCATAGTTCTGATACAAAGCATGGCACGTCTGAATCTAGCCGTAAGGAACCGAGGAGACCTCGAAACAGCTCAGCTGTCCGGGAGGGATTCCTCTGCTCGGCCACAGTTCTTATGAAAACACCCACACAGCTACCCAGTTCTGCATTCTTCCAGGTGCACAACCAGAGCTCAGTGAGTCCGTCTCCAGACCCCTTACTGCCGAGCTGGGCGACACTGAGTAAGTCCCTAAAGATTTGTTTTGGAAATTAAATGTGGTAACATTCAGTAAAAGTAAGTCACAGCATTTCTACTGTCATTACTACTGCCACAATTGAGTGTTGTTAGAGTTATGATTGTTCGTTAATATAATATCATAATATCACTGCTTCAAGGCACGATGAACCAGAGTTGCCCGCTTCTGAGGCCTGGAAGAGCCCCATGCCCACAGAGCAGCTGATTCTACCCCCACCAGCTGTCTCCCCCCAACCCCCCATCTCCAGCATTCAGCTGCCTTGCTCCTCAGCGCTCAGCTCCAGAAGGCTGGGTAGTGGGAGTGGAGAAGGCCCTGAGGGACAAGGAGCAGCTGGGCCAAGAAAAGAACAAAGGGACTCACCAGGGTGTGGTGGGGCAGCCTGTAGCCGTGGTGCCCAAGGACTGACTCAGAATCCTTGTGTTGCCCTTCCCCAGGGCCACCCCGCCCCCCTTGCCATCTTCCATATCGTCCCCACAGTTCTGGCGTGAGTGTGCACACCACACACACACGAACACCTGTGCAGCTCCCGCCTAGGCCACCCTTCTGCTCCCCTGGGTCCCCGCTGTCTCGACGACAGCTAACTGACAGCCAAGGAGGCTGCAGACAGCATTTGTAACCAGTGCCAGGTAAGGCAGATGCAATTCCTCACCTCGGACACAACCGGCCGCTTGCCTGCAGCAGCCCGTCACCCAGAGGCGCTCTGTGGGGCCGCAGGCAGGCTGGAGATGCCCGTCCCAGCTCCTCCTGTCCCGCTGCTCTTCCAGCAAGAACTCCCAAGCTCAGCTCAGCCCAGCGGCACAGGACTGCAACCCCAGCCACTCTGGGAGGCTGAGGCAAAAAGATGATGAGTTTGAGCCTGTTTAGCAACTTAGTGTAAGATCCTATCTCAAAATTAAAACTAAAAATGGGCTGGGCTCAGTGTGAGGGTTGGATATCTGGTACCACACACGCATGTGCATACACGCATGCACACACGCACACACACACAGGCTAAGCAGGATCGGGCCGCTGCTCACCCTGCCACTGGGGCAGGCAGGGCTCTGTGACTTCAGCCTCTTCCCCTGTGTCTATCTGGATCCTTCACATGAGTTAGCGTGTGACCTGGAGGCTGCATCACAGTCCCATGATCTAGTCTGCAGGGCAGGAGTTGCAGCACCAGGCCTGATAGTGGCCCGGGCTGAGATCTTGCTCCAGTGCCAGGCTGCCCATTCTCTCCACACCTATTGCTGTGCCCAGGTTCTGGCTGTTCCTGATGCCCAGAATGTGGCATCTGCTCAGAGCTCCTCTACCCATCTTTTGTAAATGTCCCCCCTTTCAAGGACTTCCTCTGAGGGAACCACCCTCCCCTTTAACCTATCTCCTTTCAATATAATCCTAAAAACCCACATTCGATTGCATGTCTTTGGGCTGAACTCTCCGAAGTGTGACTCCGGCAGTCTAGCGCCTGTTGTGCTGGACGGCTGAGCTCTATGGCTGGCCAATGGTGTTGGCTAGGCACAGGAGGGAGGCAGGGGCGGGAGGCAAACGCGTAATCAGGTCCAAGGCTGCTTTGCTTTCTGTTCTCACTATCAAAGTGGCACAGAGCTCTTATGGGTCACCTCCAGGTCCAAGATCTTCTGTACCCCCGAACACCAAAGCAGTCAGGTGCTTGGCCTGTTCTGTCCTGGAGGAAAATGGAGGGGCATCACCCCAAGGTCATCTCAGGGAGCCCCAGGGACTCCTCGGGGCCCAGGCTAAGGATCTGGGGTCCCCAGCTGCTGCAGGGAAGAATGAGGGGCAATCTGAGCACCTTTGTCCCCATGGGTCCCACTCCCGCCCCCACCCACCTCCTGCCTGCCCTGTGCTGGCGGGCGCTTTCCAGGGAAGTTCTGGCTCTAGCTGCCATCTGGCTGAGCCCCAAGGGCTAAACTTAGAAAGCAGGAGGGGCTGCGGCGCTGCCAACTGGCCAGCTCCGAGTGAGAGCTGGCATCAAGGAAAGACACTAGTTCAGGGGCAATCAAAGTCCAGTCTGGGGCACAGAGCCCTGCTCCCCTCCCCCGCCCCAGCTGGGGACTGAGGAAAGTGAAGAGCTCTTGGGCTTAATCCCTTACTCCTTAATTCTGTAATGTCTTAGTTCTTCAGGGTATTTCCCTACTTCTGGTCCCCAGTAGCACAGCACATCAGAAAAGGAAAAGGCGGCCTATTAGACTAATTCACTTCATACACCCGCCAGTAACAGTACTGATTCTACTCAATAATTAGAAGAATAAGATATAAAGTTGACATTGGAAATCAGGACTTGACAGGTGTGTATTGTGGGTGCTTGTGTGTGTAAGGATACAAACGTGTGAGAGCATGTGAACATGTGGGTGTGAATGTGTGTGGGTTATATGTGTACATGTCGGTGAGAGTATGGTAGGTGCGTAGATGGCTCTGTTAGTGTTTCAGTGTGGATGTGTACATGGGGTGTTAGTGTATGAATCTGCATTGTGGGGGGTGTTTGTAGATATGCATAGGTATGGATATGTGTATGTATGTGTGTTTAGAGGTGTGTAGGTATATATATATATATGTATGTGGGGGGTACATGTGTGAACGTGCATGGGTAGATGTGGGTATATGAACACACATCTGGACATGCGCATGTGTACATGGGGGTCTGTGGGAGGGACAAGGGAGTGGGGCAGGTAGCACATTTTCTCCAGGATCTTTATTTTGTCCCCACCCCTACTGAAAATGTATCTCCTTCCAGGGGTACCTTGGCACTGATGGGGTGGCTCATGGCGGGGAGGGGGACGCCTGGTCACACCTGGGTATGGAGAACCAGCAGGATGGGCGGAGCGAGTATTAGCCTCGAGGCAGTCACAACAGTGGCCATGTTGGGGTGAGAGCCACTGGTCTGCATCACACCGCCACCCTTACCCCGCCCCCACTCCCTATGCCTTCCTCTCCCCAGGAGGGGCTGTGGGTAGCCCTGGACGTCCTCCCGAGCCGAGCACATCTCTCAGAGAGGGACTCTGCTGAGATCTGGCCACTTCGCTCCCATTGGCAGGGAAAGGAGCGCCGTGTGCTAGAGGAGGTCTCCGTGCCATCTACACAGCCTCCACGTCTCCCTCTTCCTCGCTCCATCTCTTCTCTGCAATCTCCCCGTTGTCCACCCTCCACCTGTGAACCCCGCAGCACCCCTTAGGGAGGAATGGGCATGGGGCTCAAAACCGTGCCCTCAGAATCCACAGATAGCAAAAGAGCGGTCTGGAAGGCCTGAGCACAGCTGAGATCCAGGTTCCATTCCAGACTCTCTTCATCCTGTCCCTAAACCCAGTCACATGGACATGCAGTGACCGCCCCCCCCCCCCCCCCCAAATTCCAGCAAGTCACAAGGAGAAAGAAACTTTGTAAAATAATTCCAGCATGCCCGGTGTTCAGCCAGAATTTGTGATGGCCAGGGAAGGCGGGGGGTGGGGGGTGTTCGGGACTGCGGTGGTTTTGACAGTTGCCCACGCCCGGCGGCTCCCTGAGATCTGGCGCGGCTTGCGGTGACCGCTGACTAGGAGCCTCGTCTCTCCTCTGCACTACTCTGCACTACTTTTTGTCACTATCACAAATACCTGAGACAATCGCCTTACATAGAGAAAAGGCTTACTCTGGCTCACAGTTCCAGAGGCAGCACGTCACAGTGGGAGCTCATGTCGGAGCCACAATACCCGCGTCATGGTGAGAGAGTCCCACAGTCGTCTCAAAGGCACTGCCCCACTGACCTCAAGACCTTTCACTAGGATCTGCTTCTGAATGATTCTACCACTCCTAGGAGTGCACGGAGCCTGTAGTATATGGGCCTGTGGGGGACATTTGAGGCACAAACTACAGCATCTTTCAAGTTAGCCTGTGCAGCCACAGCCATGACAGGAGCTGAGCACTAAGGCAAAGCTCAAGAGAGGATACCAAGCTCCCGAGAGGCTCCACTCCGGTTCTCAAGGGCCCTTGATCCCTGCGGGCCCAGCTCCTGCCATGCACAGGGCCACAGTGACCTGGGAGATGGCTGCCAGCCTGGCCGGGTGAGGCCTGGAGAAAGGCAGAGGAGCGGCCACTTCCAGGCTATTGTGCTGTCTGGCGGAGACAGGGAAAAGGCCGGGACAAAAAACCTACAGTAATCGGGGGCGGCCTGGGGAGGGCCAGGGCTCTCCAGTCAGTAGCTGTTAAGGCAGTGGGATCATTAAGGCCACTTGAGTACTCTGGGGCCCTCCTGCTTTGTGTCCCAATTACAGTAGGCTCAGTGAGGCTCTGCTTTCTCTCAGATATATGAGAGCAACTCAGACCCTGAAGAAGGGCTCTGTGTTTGACCTGGGGATCTTCAGAGCTGGCTGGGCCTGTGACCCTCAGGAGCCTTGTTCTGTGAGATGTGCGGCTCCCACCTGACAGCCTCTGGAAGGTGGCAGGCTAGCTCGGACTCCGCAGCACCAGGCCTGCAGAACAACCTCTCTCTCCCCACCTCGCTGTGCTCCAGTCTGCTGGGGCCGTGGGGGAAGGTCAGGCAGGGAGGGTAGGAGACAGACATGTGGATACTGCGATTGCATCCCCCCCCCCCCCCCCCCCCCCCCCCCCCCCCACGCCCAGCACGGTGCTAGCTGGATGGCGGGTCAAGGAGGAATCCTGGATTATCCACAGGCCACTTCCATTCCCTGCAAGGCTGACAGCAAGCGTGTCTGAAAGGGAAGTGCTGCAAAAATGTTCGAGAAGGCCTGAGTTGCAGGTAGGGACAACCTACATTCTAACTACTATTCCCCCACGCCTGCCCCACGCCTTACAGACCACAGTGGTGTTACAGTGTGCAAAGGTCCTCACAGTTGAGGCTGACATAGCTGGGAAAACCCATCACAGCGGCCCACAGGAAGGGCAGTTTTATCTCTCTCTCTCTTTCTCTCTCTCTCTCTCTCTCTCTCTCTCTCTCTCTCTCTCTCTCTCTCTCTCTTTTTGCAGTACTACTGGTGATTGAATCCCAGCAACAACCCCAGACCCTTTTTATTGTTTACTGGAGACAATCTTACTAAGTTGTTCAGGCTGACCTTAAGCTTGAACCTGTGATCCTTCTGCCTCAGCCTCCCAAAGTGCTTGAATTACACTCCTGTGCTACCAGGCTCAGCCAGAAGGGCAACTTTTCAACCTTGGAGGTGATAGTGGCCACAGGCCGTCTGCTCTGGGCTGTGCCAAGATAGGGGAGGGTGCAACACAACATCTCTCTCCATGCTGTACGGCCACTGGGTGGATAAATCCTTCTGAATGCCCTCATGTTACCCAGCCAAAGAGGCTCCCAAAGTAAATGTGCATTCGCAGAGCCACGTGGGAAGGTGACTTCCAGGTTCTGCTCTCTGGGTGAGAAGAGACAAACACAGTGACTACACCCCAAGCATGCTACATGCATTAGGGGGACCCAGGAGGCAGGAAGAGGGGAGGGAGGGAAGAAGGGGGGATGAAGGAAGGGCTCTCTGCTTCTAATCCAACCCGCTTTCTGTTCCATCACGCTGTTTCAGGGCCGGTCCTGGTCACACCTTAATTACTGTGGGTTCCACACCAGAAGGTTGGAGGAGGGAGAAGAGCGGTGAGTGGGGGAGCAGGACCAGGACTGGTCTCCCAACCGGTGAAGACGGGAGCAGGGTACAATCGTATCACACTGAGGACCTCGCCCAACTTTGCCAAGAAGGGTGCTCTGTGAGCTCAGCGGCTCCAGGGCTGTGTTCTAACCAGGCAGGGAAGGGTGCCAGCATTCCCAATCCTCAGGGTGTTTTTTCTTTCTTTTTGCCCATGCTGGCCTCAAAGCCCAGGAGCCTCTTGCCCCAGCCTCCTAAATACTGCGATTACAGGCATGTGTCACCATACCCAGCCCTTCAGTTTCTTCTTTAATGAAATAAGGACACCACCACCTGCCTTTCAGGGCTAGTCCTTCTTTCCCTGGCTGCCCTACTAAGTACTACAAACTGCACAAACTGAGAGACTGAAAATCACTCAAGTGGCTTCTGCCACGGATCTGGAAGCCAAGAGTCTGGGATCCAGGTGCCAGCAGAGGTCAAAGTGTCGAGAGGGTGGCTGCTGGTGGCCCCAGGTGTTTCTTAGCTCAGGTGTCCTCACTCCAGTGGGCGTCCGGGCCTTCGCCCGGCTGTCTTCGCCTGGTCTCTCTGGTCTTTCTCCCTGGCCCTCTCTTCTAGAGACCACAAGCCTATTGGCCTAAGGGCCACCTCATCATGGCTAATTACATCTACAAGGACCCCAGCTACAACGAAGGCCACGGTCTGAGGAACTGGGCCTTGACATATCGAAGGAGGGGTGTCACACCATTCAGCCCCCAGCGAGGGGTGTTGGGAGGTGCGATAAAGGGCCCAAGTGCAGAAAGGGGCTGGCGGCTGGCTAACAGTCCCTCCTGCCCCAGCCCAGATGGAAACAGACCCCATTAAGAGGAGAGCCGCTGGGCCACGGAGGGTCCCTGGGGGTGTCTAGCAAGTGCGCGTTAACTCCGCTGGGTTGTTTAAAACCGCCCTCCTGTTAGCAAGGGGGTGGGGCCCGCTGGGTAACTCACTCAAAGCAACTTGATTTTCTGCAGAATAGACCCTGTCCCAAGAGTGGGGAACTGGGGGCCTGGACCCCTTTGAAGTGCAAATGCAGGGCCCCGGTGCAGACCTCCCAGCATAATCAGTCCCTCCCATCTGCTGCCCTGGGCTGCCCCCGCCGGAAGTGCGCCCCACCAGCTGCTCCGTTCTCTGGGTGCCCCACTGGCTGCAATCGGCCCCAGGCAGACCCTGTAATCACCACTTAGCTGGAGAGGAAATTAAGAAAACAGAGTGCGCACTGCGCTGGGCGGCAGCTGCGCTCCTGGCCCCTTCTGCTTGGATACCTGCTGTCCCTGCTGGTCTCGGCGATGGGGACTGTGGAGCAGGGTCTTTTGTCTAACAGCAGTTCACTTCCAGGAGCCCTGGGGCATTGGGCAGGGTGCAGGGGACTGGCATTTGGTGGCTTCCATACAATCAGGACAAGGAATCAATGAAAAGGAAATGCATGCCAGATGCCTCTGTGGCACAGGGGTCCCACCTGGCTGTCCTCATGTCACCCACGTGGTGCCAACTAAACTTCAGGGCTTTAACACAAGAGTGGCCAAAACCAGCACTCCACATAAGAAACTGAGGTTCCAAAAGCCCAGGCTTGGGAGTCTTTTGGAGCAAACATGAAGACTACAGTGGGGTACTCAGGACTCCGTGGAGCCGTGGGCCAGTGCTCTGACGCAGGGCTCAGCCTTGGCGTCTGTGAAATGGGAAAAGCAAGCCAGGTGTGGTGATGTACTCCTGTAATCCCAGCACAGCAACCGGTGAGGCTGGGGCAGGAGGGTCAGATCCCAACCCACCTGGGCAACCTTGTGACCTAGTGAGACAACAAACGGGGGGTGGGCCGTGGGCGCTGGGGATGTGGCTCCGCATGAAGCCTCTGAGACAGTACACAACAAACGCCCGTCAACAACATGTGACACACTCCTTCCCCGCATGCAGACTCTGCAGAGGTCTTGGTGCTGGTGTCCCTGCCATGGGAGGCGGCTAGGGGTAGGTGACAGAAAAGCACCAGACGGCACTGTTACCCTCCCTATTCACTTACCCAAGGCCAACCGCGGGTCAAAGACAGGAAATGGAGCTGGTGTGGTGGCCCACAATCCCAGCACTCCAGGCGGCCGAAACAGGACAATTCCAAGTTTGAACCCTTCTGGGCAAATTATCTCCTAAAATGATCCTGTCTCAAAGAAAAAAATAAAAATAAAAATGAATGGAAAGCTGAGAGTGTTTGCTCAGTGTGAAGGGCCTAAGCTCAATCTTCTGTACCAGAGGAAAAGGCCCTAAGCTTCAAATCGTACAGTGATCTGAGCAGCATAATGAAATCTCACTGCACCCTGCTCTGTCCCTTCCTCCCAGGGCAGGTGACATCTCTCTACCCAACACACCCCTGTCCCACAGTCTGCATGCTGGGAGTCATTTAGTGGCCGGCTGGCTCATCAGATCCATGGCTACATGGCCTTGCACTGCTCATGCTCACACGATTCTTCACTTAACAATAGCTCCAAAGCGCAGGAGTAGGGGCACTGGCAATTTGGACGCGGATTTTTTTTTTTTTTTTTTTTTTTTTTGAAGCACTGGGGACTAAAGCCAGGCCATTGTACTGAAGTGTATCCCCAGCCTTTTCTTTTTCATTTATTATTTTAAGCTAGGGTTATTAAGCCACTACTTACCAATTTGGGCTCAAACTTGGGAATCTATGCTGCTCCTAGCCACCTCATCCTTTTATTTCCTTAGGGTCGTCGTGGAGTGGCCTTAATAAGCATTATTCATGTAAACTTTCAGACCACTGCCTGGCACGTGATAATCCCAGGAGTTCTGAGCATGGCTCGCCAGCTCACGGGAGGAGACGCCCTGAAGAGACCCTCAGGGGCACAGATGTTGGGCCTACAAAGACACACCACTGGTGGGAAGAGGGAAAGCCAGGAGGAGGAAAGGTTCCAAGAAGATCCCGCTGGCAGCGCACAACGGGAATGCAGAAGAGGAGCCGCCCTCCGCCCACTGCCCGCCGGGAGCGGCCACCCTTCCTCTGTGCTCCACTGACTCCTTGTGGTGAAAAGTGGGAACGCAGCAAGAGTTGCAATCGGCTTCCTCCCTCTCCCCCCTAACAATTTTACTTCTCTAACAGGACTGGACGTACTTCTCTCTCTTCAGTCGCATAGACCCCTAAAACAGCTATTCTAAGTCTCCCCCAATAGTCTGATGACTGACACCAAGTGTACCAAGGCTTTTCAAACCGGGTGGGGCAAAATAGCCCGTCAATTCTGCATTTGCCACCTGCCTGGAGTAGACTCGGCAGCTGTTTTCCTAAAATGAGCCTTTCTTGCTCCACACTAACTGGACAGAGAAATGGGGGTCGATGGGATAACCCCAAGGGCTGCAGTGTGGGTGCAAGTCTGACGTGGGCATGAAGATGTGGGGGGAAAGACTGGAGGCGGACAGAACAGCTTCAGAAGTATGTATCTGATCCTTTCTAGCAACCTGTGACGCAACTAGGACTCTCTAGAGAGGCCATGCAATGCCAGTCAGCTGTCTAGGATTAAGATTCAAGACGCCTCCCTCCCAGCTGGGTGTGGTGCTACCTGTAATCCCAGCACTTGGGAGGCGGAGGCAGGAGGATTTCTGGGAGTCTGAGGCCAGCCTGGGTTACATAGTGAGTTCAGGAAGATCCTGGACTACAGAGTGACACCTTGCCTTAAAAAAGACTCCTCTCTCCTCTCCCTGGGTACTGGAACTATTTCCAGTCCTGACTTGGGGCCCCTGGTCACTGCCATCCCTGCCCTCTGAGACCTGCTCTTTGGCAGATGTCACACTGCAGAAGTGAGGGCCACCTTGCTGGCTGGGACGCGCTGCTCTGACCACTTCTCTCCAGCAGCTCTGCTGCATCCCTGTTGCGATGTAGGGGGCAGCGGTGGCGGTGGGTGTGGGGAGAAGACCGTACTGGGTCAGGATCTCATTAAGTGGCCCAGACTGGCCTTGAATTTACAACCCTCCTGCCTCAGCCTCACCAGTGCAGGCATTATAGGCCTCGTCTACCCTGCCTGGCTTCACTTGGGTTTACAGACTTGTTCTGCTCTCGTGACGATGCCAGCCCCGAGCCCATCTTGCCTCAAAAAGCTGTGTTTAGGTTAGGAATACCATCCCGGTAGCTCGGAGGTTCATCATCCCACTCAGTCTGTATAAACCACATTTCATGGCCACTGACAATATTTTTGGCCAAGACTTAAAATTTTACAAAACAAAGTATCTCACCAGCACCACGCATGGTAGCCTGTGCCTATATTCCCGGACTTGAGAGCGTGAGATAGGAGGATCATGGGCTCTAGGGCAGCTTGGGCTACAGAGGGAGAATCTGTCTAAACAAAGAAAGAAAGCAAAGTATCTCACCACTAAATAAGCGACTCAAGGAAGCCCAGCGTTCGTCTGAACACTTGAGGAATCTCAGGATCACAAACTCCTCTAAGAGACTGTCTCATTATTTTTCCTTTGTTTTGAGATCATGTCTTATAAAACAGCTGTCATGTGTTTTAGATTTCCATAAGCAGCTGACGCTGGGGGTGGTATCTGCTCAGACTGCATGACAGATGGAGAAGCTGAAGTGGAGGGACTCAGTCACTGGGGTGCGGGCACTGAATTTCTTAACAGACATGAATCCATTTCTGTGTGTACTTGAAAAGACTTTTTCTTTAAATGAAAGTTATATTTTACAAACATTAAAATGAAGGCCCAGAGAGTAAAGATTTGTCACGGTAACTCTTAGGAAAGAGACAAAGCCAGATACTCTGGGAGACGTTTTGTATTGCTTACACTTAATTTTTAACATTTTAAAGTAGGTATTGTTCCCAGTGATTTGATACAGGATTAAAGAGGGCAAGTAAAATGTCTACATTCTCGTAATTTAATGCTGGGCCATGGATTCCATCTTGGATCTGCCGCTCTCCAAGTCCCATGATTCTCCACATTAGGATGTGAGACTCTGAGCACTTGTACCCACAGCAAGGACCCAGGATGGCAGCAGGGCACACAACTGGACTTAGGGTCCTGAGTTCCAATCCTGCTTCTACCACTACGTCAGCGTCAGTTGCTCAGCCTGCCTGAGTCTCAGATAAAGGGTATTAAAGTTCATTCTGTCCTATGTTAGAATGGTTGTAAAGACCAGTAGTACAATGGAACAGGTTGGGAGAAGTTAAAGGCCTGGTCTGAGAACACTGGTGCACTTGGAATCTTCGAAGGACCAAGAGGAGAACTCCATTCCTTAGTCCATCTTTTCACATGGCAACAACAGTGATCTGTTTCCCCAAAATCTCAAGTCACCTGAATTTGTGGTGTTGTCACTTCCAGTATATAGGCATTGCAGAGGGTTTCAGTGTCAGGGGGAGAAGAGGGAACACAGCACACTACGCAGGGCTAGGGGCAAGGGCCAGGTGAGAAAGGTATGCTGATTTCCCAGGGCTGAGAAGCAAGAGCTTCTTGTTCCAGGCTTCCATCTGGGTCTGTGGGGTTACAGTATTGCCCCTGATGGCATGCGTCATTCGGTTCTCGAGAGGTAATTACTGCTACAGAGGAGAGCAGAGTTTAGCAGTGGCCTTGCCTTGAGTAAGACAGTTCATCCATGACGTCGAAGCTCTTGTTGCTGGAGTAAGGGCGCATGTAGCATTGTCTCCTCTAGAGTCGGGCTGATGGTGTGTGAGCAGCAGGAAAAAGGCCATGGGTGCTTGGGCAAGATGACAAGAGGTGCCCACCGGATCCCCAAGGATACTTGGTACAAGCATGGCATGCTGGCTATAGGCCAAATCTGAAGTCCTGGGATGTCCAAATCAAGTAGGATCTCCTTTTCTGCACCCAGATGGGGACTTGATAAAGACACCCACCTTTGCAAAGTATAGGCTGTGGATTTCTAGAAAATATAGATGGCTGAAAGGGCTGGGAATTCTGCAGCAGCGTGGTTTACTGTAATATAATAAATAATTCTATGCTTTGAATTAATGAAGATTTTTTCCCCTTCGGTTTTAGAAATTAGCATAGGGGGTTCCCTGGGAAGAGAGCAGGGATGGCTATTCACACGAAGGGGACATGATGGGGATTCTGAGGTGCCAAAAATGTCCTTCCTGTCTGGTGGGTTACTGACATTGTGAAAATTCATCAAGCCCCCAGGTTAAAAAGTGTGGTTTCTTATACGCTACTCTATTTCCCAACAGAAATCGAAGGCTTCTATTTATTTATTTTTTTTTTTAAAGAAAGAAGCCAGGGGCAGTGACACATATCTGCAGTCCCAGCTACTGTGGAGGCTGAAGCAGAAAAATGGTGAACTCAATCCCAGTCTGTGAAGTTCTGTGAGACGGTCTAAAATAAAAATTAAAAACTAAAGGCTGTAGCTCAGGGGCAGGGCACTTGCCTAGCACTCTGAAGACCCTGGAGTCAATCTCAGTACCACACATGCACAAAGGAAAGAGAAGGAGGGAAAGAACAGCCAGTGTGGATGAAAATGCAAATGAAGGGTCAAGCGATAAAGTGTCGTATTTCTAAAGAAATTTGTAGTGCTCATATTCTTTGTCCTATACTTTCAAACTCATTTATAAGTAAACACTCCAGACCATAGACAAATATTTATGTATGAACAAATTCATTACAGCATAAGTGAGAGGCTAAAAAGCCTAATAGTTCAACAATAAAGAAAATATGGTACATTTATGATAAAGTATATAGCCATTAAACTGTTTGAATGCTTAATAAGTAGTTTCCCGTGCAATTAAGTCAAAGGGAAGGATGCAAAATTTATGCATCTTTAGTTTCCATGGCATTAAAGCACTTGGAAAGTCATAGTAAATAAAACTCTGGTTCTTTAAAAAATGACATTAAGTATACTTTTACAGGCTAGAGAGCTCATTATGGTAGTGCATGCCTGTAATCTCAGCACTCTGGAAGGCTGAAGCAGGAGGATTTTAAGTTTGAACCCTGCCTGGGCAATTTACAGATTTTGTAGGATCCTGTCTAAAAATAAAAAATAGAGAAAAAGGCTAAGACAGTAGCTCAGTGCAAGGTTCAATCCCCAATATCAGAAAAAATAAAAAAGCCCAGTAAATGAGAATTCTAGAATTTACTTGCTTCCCCAGTTTGGTTTTTCTTCTGAAAGTTAAACATAGAGTTACCCTACAACCTAGCAATTTCACTTCTAAATGTACATTCAAGAAGAATGAAACATTTCATACAAGAACTTGCTCATGAATGCTCATGTAGAATTACTTATAATGGCTCCCAAATGCAAACAACTCAAATGCCCACCAAACAATGAGTGGATAAAATACATGTATGTAATGGAACACTACTCACATAACAGAGAAATAAGCGTGATATATGCTTCAACATGGATGAACCTTGAAATGACTATGCCATATCAAAGCAGCAAGGCACAAAGAACCACTTTCTGTATGGGCTCATGTATGTGAAATATTTAGTAAAGGCAAAACCACAGAGCCAGGAAGACTAGTAGTTGCTGGGGACAGACAGGGGACAGATGGGGGACAGATGCAGGATGCTTCTAATAGGTACAAGATTTCTGAGAGGATACACCAGTATTATAAAACTGAACATGGAGACAATTACACAACTCTGTATTACAAACCACTGAATGGCACTGGAAATGGATACACTGTATGGCATGTGGATTATTTCTGTCTTGGTTACTTTTTCATTGCTGGGGCAGAATATTCAACATTCATAACTTTAGGAAGATTTATTTTAGCTCATAGTTCCAGAAAGTCACAATCCATTCAAAGGCAGGCCAGAGCTGCAGGAAGAACTCAATGGCACTGTAGACAAAGCCAAGTTAGAGAGAGGAAGGTTGCAGCCACCCTTCCGGGTCAAGCCTCAAGCACCTGCCCCTACCAACTAGGCCCCACCTTCCAACAGCACATAGCTCCAACTACAGCTAAATACATGAGGGTTTTTTTTTTTTTTTTTTTTTTTTTTGCGGACACCCCAGATCCAAACCTCTGGCCTCCAAAACACTTGTGTCCACCTCCATATGCAAAATGCATCTAGTCCTTTTCTAAGAGTTGCCTTTTTTAAGAGTTTTGGCACTATAAAAAGTTCAAGTCCAAAGCTGGGCATGGTGGTGCATGACTATAATCCTAGCACTTGGGAGGCTGAGGCAGAAGGACTGCCATGAGTTCGGGGCCAACGTGGGCTACATAGTAAGTTCAGGACCAGCCTGGACTACACAGGGACAGCCTGTCAAAAAAAAAAAAAAAGTTCAAGTCCAAGTCCTCTGAGACATAGGGCCAACTCAACTGCTAGCTCCTGTGAAAACCAAAGAAGAATCAAGCACTTCCAACATCCAATGGCAAAGAGTTAAATGTTCCCATTTCCATAGGGAGGAACAAGAGGAAAGGAAGCAACTAGAAAGCTGAGCACGTGTTAAACCCCATAGCTCCACGTCCAGAACCCAAGGTGAACTACGGTGGGGTAAACCGTGGCGAGATGTGAACTTCAAAGCTCCTCATGGCATGGCTGAGCCAAGTCAGAAAGGAAGGGCCAAACCAGCACACCTCTCTCCAGGTCAAGCCCCAAGCAAACGCCCTCTCCAGCCGTGCCCCACCTCCCAACAGCACATAGCTCTTACTGCATCTAAATACATGAGGCATTTGGGGGATAGCCCCCATCCAAACTCTAACAATACCACGATAAATCTGTCACTGGACACACAGATACACACAGTAATATGTACATGCACGTCTTCATCTGTGTCCCCTTTGGTTGTTCAGGGCACATCTGGTGCTTCTCTCATAAGCTATGAAAGTGCTATCTACTATTCAGTGCTCCTGTAAATCCAGGAGACTGAGTCGTTATTAAATGTCTCCATGCTGGCACTCACCGGCTTAGAACACAACTCCTTCATATTCATGTTTTTGTATCTTGCGGAATCCTTAATGAAATGCAGGGGTAACTCCTTGATGAAGCACTTAGGGGTGAGCTGCCTGCACCACATCTCACTCCAGACGGACCGGAAGTGAGTGCGCAGACCTGTCCTGCCCAGCCTCTGAGTGAGGGTAGAGGGCTATAGCTTGGCTCTCCTCTCAGTCTGGTCTCCTGTCCTTCCCTCGCATCAGCTTCCGCCTGACCACTGTCACTCCGGTCTCTGAGGCCACGGGGCGGGAAAAGAGAACGGGAAGCTCAGAAAGCACAACCAAGGTCTTTTCCTCCCATTTCCTGGACCTAAGTGGAGGCCTGAATGGATCCAAGCAGCTGAAGGAAACAAAGCTCTGGGCCCACCTGAAGAAAGGCAGTTTTAAGAAGTTCTACAGGGAACTACAATTCTTGTTTTCAAGATTCAAGAAAAAAGGAATTTGTTATCTCAACATTAGTTTTGATTTCATGAACTTTTGTTGTTGCTGACACCACTCAGATTAACACCATGTAACTCCCTACTCAAACACAAAGTATGTATTCACAGTTTATAGTTTATCCGCATCTCACTTTAACATAACTCCTATAATCTCACATACATGATGTTATGGTTTGGATCTAAAGTATCTCCCCAAAAAGCTCTTCAGAGGTGGGGCTATGGTCAGATGACTGAACATGAGCCAACCATCTGAGATGTCCATCCAGGTGTGCACTGCCTCCTGGGACAGTCCCACTTCTACTGGAGCTGGATCTCATCATACCTGAAAAGCCCTGAAATACCCAAGACCAAAATGATCTCACGCAGGCCTGCCACTCCTCAACCCAGAGCTCCAGCAGTCTACAATGCAGCCCAAGGCTCTCTGGATCCACCTTCGTTTATCTGTGTTAGAGGATGTGCCCTTAGGTACTCCCAGACTAGCACGCCCTCTCACAAAAAGCACTGTGAGGTTCAGTGAACCACGGATCTCCCAGCTGCAGCAACTTAAAGCTGTGTTTCTGCCTCCAGGACCTCGGTGTTGGGCCACGTAGACACTTCACCTTTTAGGTGCTGCTGCCCTCTGGTGGAAAGGAAGAGTACTGCTGCTTAGGAAAGTAGCCCCTACACTTGATTCCCATAACCATACCTGTGTGACCCGCAAGTGCTCGACTCCAGGCCATTAGGTCACCTGGTTTACAGTCATATCCATGATGCCTAAGACCCTGGAACTTGAGTCAAAACATAAAATTCTACAGAGCGGTGAGAACATACAGATTTCCGTGCATGGGGTGACCCTGAGAAGTTCACGCTGAGTTATGGCAGGGCATGGAGGAGGTACCAAAGCCCAGCCTCCCCACGATGCTCTGCTTTTCTCCTTGTGACCTGGAACATCATCGTATATCTACTTAGGGAAAAAATGTATTGATAAGTGGCTACAAGGCCTTGCTACCTGAAAGGCTACACATTTGTGAGACTTATAAATGCTCTAGTGGTTGGATGATGAAATCCTTCGGAGAGAGATGCATGTTACAGTGGCTCACCCCAGCAGAGTCATGCGTCCTGTTCCAGGCTAGTGACCCTCAGGCTCCTAGAGGCTGGCCAACCTCAAGTCTTGTTCATCTGGGCCTCAGCCACAGCCAGATGCTTTGTTTTCCTGCAATAACAAATGCAGGAGACCAATCTGGAAGGGACCGACAATTTTCAGGTTGCCCAAAGGCCTGCAACATTTACCAAAGTTTCCCAGCAAGTTTTACAGCCTTGTGAAGACATTGATCTCTGGGATAAGGAGTGACTGGACAAGATTTCTCACTGTTCCTCAACACATCACCTGTTGTTGTGGCTGTGTAGGAAAAAGGAAGGCGGCTGAGGATGGCACATGGCTTGCTAGTGTGCTATGCAGGTCTTCAAACTGGAAAAAGCATTTGGAATAAAACTAGTTTTTAGTTGAGTAAGGAAACACGCCTGTTTCATTACAAAGAAAAACATTTCCTTGCACTAATTTTACTCATAAATTTTCCCTCAAGAATCAGTTTGCTAAGTGGCTCTTGCTGTAAACTTTTTTTTTTTTTTTTGAGACAGGGTCTTGCTCAGTAGCCCAGGCTGGCCTTGGACTCATAGCAATCCTGTCTCAGCTTCCCGAGTGCTGGGATTACAGGTGTGCACCACCATGCCTACTTTACATGGTGCTGGGAGTCAAATTTAGGTACCTAGCGCTTGAATAAGTGCTTGCTAGGCAAGCGCTTTCACTACTGAGCCATTCCTCCAGCCCTGCTCTTGCTGTAATCTTTCGACACTGTTTTCACTCTAATCTAGAAACCCTGATGTGGATTAATAAACTGACTTGCACCAAAAACTTCAAATACCAAGCTGTACTGATGTGGACACCCTCCCCAGCTCTCCCATGGAAAAGCAGCATCTAAGTGAGGTATTCACGACAGGAGTCTGTTGCCCTTTCTTCACTTACATGAAACCTTGCCTCTCAAGTTACAGTCAACTGCAAGCAATAAATGTTGAATGAGTCATTAGTTACCTTGACTTTTGAAGACACTTGTCTTTTCAATCGGTCTTTTTTTGGTGAGGTGTTAATTACTGGTATAAAAAGGCTCCCTAAATTTTTTTTTCCACTGAAAAATAACAAACTAGCAGGAGGCTACTATCCAACTAATCCTAAGCAGTACATAAGAGTAATATGGCAAATCTATCTTACTAAAGATTAATAAAAGTAGTCTGTTAAGTGTGCTGCTACAAACCAGGCTACATTCTAAGGCTTTACACACAAAACCCCAAGGTCTTACATTAACTCTAAAAGACATAAGCAGATCTGTGTTGCTTACAGGGTTAAGCAAGGCCATCCTGCCACAGGTGAAGGCCTGTGCTTTCCCCAGTACTTGAGCTGACAGAAGGGAAAGAAGAGGGAACATGCTCTTTGACACTTAAGCTCCAACCAGAGGTGGGCAACGGTCTTTCCTACCGTCCACCACCTAAAAGATTCTGTGTAAATCAAGTTTTGGCTTGCCTCAAGATGAACATCTTGCCACTTTCCTTCGTTCACGGCAGACAGTTCTAGAGGCTTCAAAGTGTAGGAAACAATACTCGAAAACACCCATGGAAATGTTCAGTTGGGGATCAAACTACAGTTTGCTATTAAGAATTGCCCCTGAAAAGGCTGGAGAGGGCAGCTGGCAAGACACATGGGTATTAAACATGGACCATATCCTTGTGATGCGGGGGCTGGTCCATAATACTTACTGGTTATTCGTGGTCAAAACTGTGACCAAAAGAGGCGAACTGTCCATTTGCTTGTTACTGTTGTTTTTCTGATGAAAAGAGAGAGTCACTTTAGGTAACTTACACTTAATTTAACATTTATTTTCATTTTATATTCAGATGTCACATTTTCTACATTAAAATATAATCATGCTGACTCCCCGCCCCCACTAGCCCCAGAGAAAAAACTGGAAATTTTTACACAACGGGAAAGATGGAATGCACCGAGTAGGGAAGCTGTTAATGTAGCAAGTAACAGAGAACACGGGAGACCCAACAGCAGACATGGCAGAGCTGCACAGGGGAAAGCTCAGGCTCAGGCCAGGAAGGAAGGAAAGGCAACCATCGGCACTACGCGATCACCCTCAAAAGGTGGAGCTGGGTCAGCATGTGGGACTCATGGGGAGTTTCCAAAGGCTGCTCCCCAACAGAGTTTAAAATATCCACAGACCTAAGCGCCCCCTCCTCCCTACCTCCTTTAGCATCATGTAAACATGTTAGGAACGTAAAGCACTGTGGACAGGCCAGCATGGAGAATGGATATGGGATTTTCTTTCTTCTTTATTGCACCTCAATACTTTCCAAGCAACAATTCTACTAGGGTTTTAATATGTGATTCTTCTGCAAGGAAAGCCAGCCAGGGCTCCACGCCAGGCACTGCACCACCAAGGGCTGGACGCCAGCACAATCCTGTGTACGGCTCAAAGGGAGAAAGAGGCAACTCAGGAATCCCAACTCACAGAGACTAAGAGTAAGGAAAACTCCTATGTGACCTATTCATCACCCGGGAAAGAGCAGGAGCACAGGAAAAGGCCGCTGCTGAGAGCAGCACGCAGGCCCACCAACAACCTCTGAGCTCTCGTGAAAGAAGGCTTCTTTCAGACGTGCCTCTATTGCCCACATCAAGCATTTTAACTTCAAGTGGTGATACTCTTGAGGGTTGAGAGGTAAGGTCTGGGAGACCCAAACAACTAGGACATTATTAGGCAACTAACTACACCATTATGTACAGATACATACATCCATAAGGAAACTTCACCTTCATCCCTGCAGCTACTTTAAACAAAGCAGTGAAATTTAGGTTTTTCGGAATGAGGATATTTTAAAGTCTGTTAGCAGTTTAGACATTGCAACACTGGCACAGTATGTTACCTACTCTTCGCTTTTAATTACAAGGTAACAACGGTAAACCCCCCACATGGAGGTGGGATGGAGGAGTGCAAAGGAATCGACGGAACCAGTACTTCACGAGAGGGCACGCCATGAAGCGGCAGCAGCAGCTAGTGCTTTGCAGAGTCTCGGGGGTAGAATTCACTCAGTGTGCTCTGCGGGATGCGCTTCAGCATTTCTTTGGGGAAGATTCGGAGCAGCTGCCAGCCAATGTCCAAAGTCTCATAGACAGTGCGGTTTTCGTAAGGACCTTAAAAAATTGACAATGAATTAATGACAAAGTACTTCCAACTGATCAGTACTATCTACGACTCACCTTATGATTAAAAAGCAGTGTGGGCATAGACTGAGAGAGGAAGCAGGTTAGGACTCTGAAGACTGGTGAGACTGAATGTGGAACGGAGGGTACCAGGGGAATCAGAGGGCAGAGAGAGGGCAGTGGGCTAGATAGTGGGTGGGGCATCTGAGCTGGACTTTAACAATTGAGGGGGATCCATGAACAATGGAAAACACAGAAAAGCCTCACATCCTCCCTACGTGCCTAGAGCACAGGACCCACATGGAGGATGAAGGTTTAACTTGAGGGAGACCGGCTGAGATGCTCAGAAAGCTTCAACGCTAATCAAATACGGGAATACATGCTGTGCAGAATTTTCAAAGTAGTTCTTATTATTTTAATAGCAGAATCATGCTCAACCCCCAACTAAATCTTATTTCTTCAACCAAAGAATCAACAGTGGCTAGAATTTTGTGTTTCTTTTTCTAAAGAACCTTACCTTTTTTTTTTTTTTTTTTTTTTTTTTTTTTTTTTTTTTTTTTTTTTTTTTTTTTTTTTTTTTTTTTACGTATACAGTCTGCACTAAAGAAATCCCAGCATTCAGGTAGTGGAGTCACATGCAGAATATGAACAACATATTGCATAAGTACAAAGCGTACAAACCCTACATGTGCTGCCTGAGGTCACGAATGGCACAGAGGTCATGAACGGATTATTTCTATGACTAGCAGGAGCAACAAGGGAGAGACCAAGCAAAACAGCTGGGTAAATTCCATTTATACAAGGAAACCATGACAGGCCTTGCAGTCAAGGGGCAACTGATAAAATCAGTAATCATTTTACCCTCTGGCCATGGAAGACAGAGGAAAAGCTGGCACTAGTGGATAAGGATGATGGGACAAAGTCTTGGACAAGGGTCCTAAGACTCATTGTGGTTAGAGACCAACACCTCACTTCTTTCAGAACTCCTACACACACCGCATCTCTGAAACCCACAGAGATCCGCAGAATTACAGTCCGCACTTCAGCAAAGTTCTCAACTGACTGAAAAGCAAGTCAAAGTGTGAGAAATACTGGATAGATACTGTAAGTGAACATAAAATAGGGCAAGATATTTTGAGTAAGAAAACACAAATCAGCAAATATTTGATCACTGGAGCATATTTGAGGTTAGGAATATGCCCAGCTACTGAACCTGGGTCACCCAAACAATGATCTTGCCAGGAGTAGACCAGGGAGTTGGTAGGCAGTGAGTAGGGGAAAAACTTTGATTATGGCCTTACCCAGCCTGAGGGCAAAGTGGCTCAGTAATAATGGCACCCAAGGCAGGAGAGATGCAGTGGCTTTGGAAAGAGGACAAGGATAATAGACAGAATTCAGAGCTCACAGCAGAGTGAAAAGTCAGTTCTGGGAGGTGGGGGCAGCAGAGAAAGAAAAGGCAACAGAACTTTTTGGAATATCAGCACTTAAGGAGCAAAAGTTAGGAAAATGATATGAAAATTGATGAATCAGAAAAGTCCCCAAGACTCAGAGCCAAAGAAGACAGCTACAGAGAAACTGTCAGAAAGAAGGTGGCCAATGGGGTCGGGAGAAGGTGGTAGCCCAGGCCAGTGGGAGGAGGGCTCCGACCGTAACAGAGCAGGGAAAGAAAGCCAGATGGCAGCTATGGCAGCTACACCTGCACCCCAGCACACTGGGAGGCTTACACAGTGGATCCCAAGCTCCAGCTCCGCCCGGAAGACTTGGTGAGACTGTCTTTAAGTAAAAAAAATTAAAACAGGGAGGGGGCTGGGGATGTAGTTAGGATCTTGGGAAAGGGGCCATGGATCTAAGGCAAAGACACGACACACACAAGAGTTTTTCTTATTAATTAGGGGAAAAGTTGTTTAAAAAGACCAATATAAGCTCTCTCAGAGGGGAAGGGGGTCTTCAAAACTGCATGAGGCTTTCTGTTGTAAGAAACAGCCATCTTACCCTGGCTAATGAAGTTCCTCTCAAACTTTTGCAGAAACTCCAAGTAAAGAAGGTCATCTGAGGTAAGGGCTTCTTCTCCCACTACGGCTTTCATGGCTTGCACATCCTTACCAATAGCATAGCACGCGTACTGAAAGGAAGAAAGGCCGGTGTAAGGAGGATCCAAATGCATCAATGTACTGCTGTGACTCTCCAGAAGTGACTGCAGAAATGCACAAGCACACTTCACACAAAGCTCAGGGGAAAGTACCAAAAGGACTTCACTGTAAAGCATTCTCCCTCAGAAAGAAGGCTTCAGGCAACGCTATGCAGACAACACTATCAAAATCACATCTCCTCAATATGATAGTGAGCTTGTTACTTACGGCATCTGAAAAAGTAAATTTATAAACCACGAATAATTCCACTTTTAAGTTCCATTCTAAACAACATTTGTGGTATCACACGTTTACCATTTTTACTTTATGGTCAAAAATATTCTTCTTTGTATTCAGTGTACAATTACATGACTACAGATATCATGGACTTCGCAGAATATATAAAACCACAGCTTTCAGGGTTTAGGAGATTGCCAAAGCATCCTTTCAGGACTACTCCATAATTATTACTAAAAATTAAAACGATTATGAATTTTTGTTTAACCTATAACTACTTTTACAGAGCTTGTCAGTTTTAATATTGATAGTCAGCATGCATCCTTATAAGAAAAAGGCTGCTTTGGTTTAAGTTAACCCTACATTAAAATTCTACATGGACGAGACAAAAGTGCCAGAAGAGAAAGAAGGGTAAGACAGCAGAAAGACTGGACTATGAAAGGCATCCACTGTGTGACCACCCCCCGGAGGAGGCCACACACACCAGCTGGTTGGACACGTCAGCGTGGTCCTTCCTCGTCATCCCTTCTCCGATCGCAGACTTCATCAACCGTGAGAGCGAGGGCAGCACGTTAATCGGAGGGTAGATCTGGGGTAGCACGGGGGAGAGCAGGATTACATGTATGCGTACATTAATTCAAGCTTTCCTGGGAGCACAGAAGCATTTGTATCTCACTATATTTCTTTACATTATAAAAATTTATGACATTTGCTTCTTACATAAACTCTATCTTCCTGGGACCAAATGGTACTAAGAAATACTTCACAGCACATTTCTTTTGAAAATTAAATGCCAAAAGAGTAAAATCTAGAAAACAATCTACTATGAAAAAAGGATAAAATTTCAACATCTGCCTAGTACTACCCTAGTAGGAAGTCTAAATGGTCTTTTGAACTACAACTTGAAAAAGTATATATAAAATAAAAAGATAATAATCTTTCCACCTAAATGCTGACACAGAGAACAGAAGCCAGCATCCACTACAGAACCATCAAAAATCTGCTCTACCATTAATAACAAGATTGGCAGATTATATCATTGTGGAATTGACTATCCAAAAACATTCAGAGATAACTGACTCCATTTTCAAGCTCAATAAAGTCACTATTCTTAATTCTGGCACTCTGCCTACACCATCATTTTAGTATACAGAAATGACAACTTTATAGTCATGCTGAAAATAATCTGATACCTCCTAAGCAAAATGGTTCTTAAGAGGAACGTCTACGTCACTACAGAGTTACCAGCACGCGGCTCCCGGCGCCTCTCGGCTCTGGCACTCGTGTCCATTACCTGCCTGTTGTGCAGCTGTCTGTCCACGTAGATCTGTCCCTCCGTAATATACCCGGTCAGGTCAGGGATGGGGTGAGTGATATCTGTCACAGAAAGACACAGAGGTGCCATGTGGCCAGTTCACATACACCAACCCACAGGAAGGCAATCTGCACACCAAGAATGGTGCTAGGCAGAACCATTCTGTGCTGCTGAAATGTTCGGTACCCATGCTGTGCATACTGCAGGTCGCCATGGCCAAACGTGGCTACTGATCACCTGAAATGTAGCTAACGAAGCCAAAGAGTTTCATTTCAAGCTTGAGTTCAAGTACAGACAAATGTGCCTACAGGCTAGTATTTACACCAATTAATCTGTTTGGTTCCAGTAGTTCAGACATGTCAGCACCACAAGGTCAACTGGGTGTGCTCATAAAAAGTATTCTCTCTCCTGGTTATTGCTTTCCAATCAAATAAAATTTCTTATAAACAGAAAGTTCCCATACAGAAATTTGCCACCTTTAAGTACACTGATAGGACACTCTTCATTCATAAGCTATCTCAGGTGAGAGTGCTGGTTCACTATGCAAACTACAGGAATGTTAGACAAGTGAGACACCACTGAGGCATCCACCGGAAGTAAAAACATTTCCACATCTGTTACATACAGCAATTTTGTATCTGCTCCCTTGAAACAAATTGTTTTCATGTCAGAGGTACTATGCAGTGTTGTCATGTTTTGTAGAGACTGAGTTCAGACTATCTAGGTTGTAAGTCTAACATTTCTTAACTTTGACCAATTATTTTTTTGTGATGCATTCTACACAGCTCCTTTCTCGAAGTTAATGAGGACCAAATGAGTGAACATTTATGATGCACCCAAAACAGTGCTCCAACCATAGTGAGTCACTACTAGTTTTGAAAGTATCTTGTATTAAAAAAAAAAAAATTAAACTGAGCCTATACCATGACCTAAGAAAAACTCTGAGCAGCCTCGGCTTGGGGCTACCCTGAGCATACACTCAGAGAGAGGTATTAGCTTGGGTCCTTTCACAGACACTTCCCATCGGCCCTTGGTTAAAGCTTCTGTTTCTTAAGTCTTGTGGCCTTCAGTACCAGTGTTCATTACCTGGCATTTAACATAAATGATTTTAAATTACTGGTGTACCTATATAGAAAAGATGCCCAACAGGACTAACTTACATTAAGTAGAAAGCATAAATCTTAAATTCCTTATGCTTAAAACAATGCTCTGCAAACAGCACGACCCTGACAGTACCTAATAACTAATAAATTAAAAAGAAATTGCTTTTCTTCCACAAAAGGATGGTGAGTCATTTTCAAATGAAAAAATTTATTTAGGTACAAATTACTATTTAAAGCAAACTCAAGATAAGCTCTTAGAAGAATTTCAACTCAGAAAGATAGATGGTCTTCTGTTTAGAATCAAGTCCTTACAATGATTAGGTCTGGAATAATCCAGGGCCCAAAAACTCACCATCATTGGGCATGGTGAGAATAGGGATCTGAGTGATGGAGCCATTTCGACCTTCGACCCGACCTGCGCGTTCATATATTGTGGCAAGATCTGTATACATGTAGCCTGGAAAACCGCGTCGCCCAGGGACCTCTTCCCTGGCTGCTGAAACCTACAGTAAGTCAAAGAGGAGAATATCACTTGCCAGAATATATAAAGCAAAGTTTCATTAAAACATGTTTTGCTGAGTAGGCCAACCACAAAGTTCAAAAGACCATCTTTTTTTTTTACTTTTTTTTTTTTTTTTTTTTTGGTGCGAGGGATGGAACCCAGTGCCTTTGCGCTATGCTATATCTCTAGCCAATTACTATTCTTATTATATTATTATTATTATTGGGGTTTTTTGGTTTGATTTTGAGACAGGGTCTCACTAAGTTGCTAAGGTGCTCAGGCTGGGCTTGAATTTGGAATCCTCCCGTCTCAGCCTTCCAAAGTGCTGGGATTACAGACTTGTCCCTCCAGGACAAGCTTACATACTACGTTAAAGTGATGACTTACAAAAATCCACTAGAAACATAAGTACACGTTTTCCTGTAGCAAAAATCTGGCAACTGAGGACAAAGTTTTTGCTGCTATGACATAAATCTTCAGGTAGCCTGCTAGAGGGAAATGTGATGCAATTTTATAAATAAAAAGTTAATTCTAAAACTGAAAGATGATTCTTAGATTATAAGATTTGTTTCATGTTGTAGAACTAGTAATATTTGGACCCAGAAGGTCCAAGGGAAGGAAACTGTATACCACGAATTACTTGCTCCATATTATACTCATTACTTAATCTAACCTTCACAATAATCCAACAAACAAGGTTGTTATCGCCAGCTTACACTTGGATTCAAGGATCAGATATGTAGATTCTCAGTATCACAAAGCCAGGAGTCTACTCAGCGGGACAACCTAAGAGCAGTAAAAAATGGTCTCTGTCTTGGAGACACTCATACTCGTACTCGAACACAGGCGTGCAGGTTACAAAGGAACAAGATAGTCATAGAAATTCACCCACCTTGTTTAATTGAGAAAAGATAAAAATGAAGAACAGAAGTTACCTCTCGAAGTGCCTCTGCATAGGAGCTCATGTCCGTCAGGATGACCAGCACATGCTTCTCACACTGGTAGGCCAGAAATTCGGCTGTGGTCAGAGCCAGGCGAGGCGTGATGATTCGCTCAATACTGAAAGAAAATAAAGGCCCCACGTCATTCCAATCAAAATGCAAAAACCAAAACAATCCCACAAGTAATCTGAATTTCTCTTTTAGAATTTTTTAATAAACTGAGGAAGTAGAGTGATTATCATCATAAAAATTCTTACAGCAGTTCTGCGTTCACATAGTTGGAATTACTTAGTGCTATATAGTTGTTTATTTTATAAATGCCCCATATTTTCTCAGAACTAGCTAGTTTTTCAAAACTGAGAGAGGGCGGTAAAGAAAGGAGAGAGTGAAGAAATGAAAGCCAGATTTCTCAGCTCAGCCTTCACTGAGTGTCAATTACGTGGTAGATAATACACATATACTTAACATAACATACCAGAATATAAAAAGTAAAGCTTGGGTAAAGCTTGTTTTTCTAAACATGCCAACTACAAAGTACACAAGTGTAAAATATGAGTGTATTTAATATTCAAAGCAACACTTTGAGACAAGTATTACTTGTTATATTTTGTAAGTTTCAGAGTCTAAGTAATTTGCCCAAAGCCACGTAACTCCCAAGAAGTAGGTTTGGAATTTAAATACAGGATCACCTATTCCTAAGCCCACGGGTTTGCTTTATATCATTCGACCTCCCTAGTTTTAGGTAACATTTCTGACCTTCAGTCTGGATGAACAGAAAGATATAGCTCTATTTACTTACGTTGGGTCATTAGCCAAGTTCAAAAAGAGGCAGACATTGTCCATTGAGCCATTTTCTTCAAAGTCAGATTTGAAGAACCGGGCAGTTTCCATGTTTACCTAGATAGCAATGACTTCATCAGTGCAGGGAGAAGAAATATTCTCAACATTCATTTCTGATGAAGACCAAGCTATGGATCTAAACTGTTCCTTCTTTTAAAATTTCAGGATCTCAAAAACTTTCACAGAAGCCAACAGAGTGAAGAGCTTGCTTTAGGCATGATATGTATAATCAAGTTTCTGCAAAATGCTAAATCTTACTACTTAATTTGGCCAAAATGTCAAGCGTGACCTCACCCAGGGATGAAGTCAACTGTATGTATAGTTTACTACACTGCAGTGATAACAGGCAATTACTTGTCATATGAAAACAGAAAAACTTTATACTTACTCCCATAGCAGCAAATACAATTGCAAAATTCTCCTCACTGTAATCCACTACATCTTTTGATTTCTTTACCAAACCAGCCTGGCGACAGATCTGAGCTGCAATCTGATGAGAATTAAAAGAACTCAATTGATATCTAAAATAAAAATTTTTCAACACAATGCTTTTCACTCTACACCTTTTAAAACCATACTTATTAATGAAACTGGGGGTGTATTGGACTTACCGAACAAAGCTATGCTGTAATTTTTGCAAAGACACAGAAGTGTAGGCAAGAACCCAAACGTGTACAGATAAAGATTAAATGTAACTGGATTACGTGAACAATACTACTGGGTATTTATTTGGTTTCTCAATAACAGTGATACAATTAGGAATTCTTCCCTGTTAGATTCCATGCCAGAATCTAGTTCTCACCTCATTGTGGGGTAACCCTGCAGCAGAGAAGATTGGAATTTTCTGGCCCCTGGCGATACTGTTCATGCCATCTATAGCCGAAATGCCCGTCTGAATCATCTCCTCTGGGTAGATCCGACACTGAGGATTGATTGGCTGACCTAATGTAGTTCCAAAAGAGAAAACTTTACTATGACTGCACAATATTCATGAGTGGAGGGAGAAACCAAACCAAAAGAAAAAGCATCAGACCAGAGATACATAAAGCATTCCTCCTTTACTCTTAAATAACAGAGATCAGTTATTTTTGAAATCTAAAACTTGGTATTTTTTTCCTACACTCCTTCAGACTCACAAAATACAAGTTTTCAAAGTAAAATAAAGGCACAGCAAGTAAGAGAAAGCCTAATTTCAAAGCCATAGTTCTACTAGAAAGATTCAAATCTGCCCTTGCAGCATTTTATAATATCCTTTAAGATACTATATATTTTAAGAGAATTTGTAGAAAAATTAATATTTATATAATTCATTTGTAATAGCTAGTTAAAAATGATACCATAAAACCACCCTCTACCTGGCAAATGCATGTAGGATAGACAGAGGCTGCTTCCCCCTGAGCACAGAAACCCACTCATTGCTCTTACCCATGATATCAAGGAAATCTTCAGCCAGGACAGCAGGACCTCTGTCGATGGGCTTTCCTGATCCATTGAATACTCGACCTATGACATAGTAACAGAGGGTGCAAAATAGACCTAGACTTCCAAATACTCACACTTTCTAAAAATCTTACAGAAATGTATTTAAAAGGTTATTATCCCAGCTCAGAAGAATAATGTCCATTTACCGAGCATATCCTCAGACACAGGTGTTCGGAGAATGTCCCCAGTAAACTCACAGGATGTTTTCTTGGCATCTATACCTGAAGTCCCTTCAAATACCTATGAAAAGAATGAATCAAAGAGTGAAAGCAATTTAGATCATGGGCACTTGGATTACCCCAAGAGTCCCGCAGTCCTGCTTGTAAGTTAAATACCACAAGCAGTGTTGTTGAAAAAACAAGATGCAAGGGCTTTGGGTGACCCTATAAAGCCTTAAAAATGTACTATCTGGCCCCTCATGCTATTTGAGAAAGCGATTTTTTCTCAAAATCAGAACTAGAAACTATAGAGACAACCGAAAGAAATCAACTTTGCTATCATTCTGGTCTCATTCCATAATCAGTGAATTCTGCTTTTCATCTCTCTTCTATGATGTGACTATTTTAATTTATTCACTTAAAATACTACAGCCAATACTCCATCTCTAAGAGTACTTATGTAATGACCACTAGGAAACACAAAACTTAGGTTCCTTCTGGGTTTTTAATCGGGAAACAACACGCCTCTACAGGCTTAAAAGTGACACTCACCTGAACCACTGCTTTTGAACCACTGACTTCCAGAACTTGCCCACTTCTTTTTGTGCCATCTGGTAATGTCAAGTGGACAATCTCAGAGTATCTGGGAAACTAAACAGAAAGAAACAAAGGATCAATAACACGTGAGGGGTGCCCCAAGTGCTCCCCAGTCCAGCTCTCCCACAGCCTGCTCCACGTGCAATCCTCCCACCTTTCAATCCATACAGGCTACGTCCAGAGTTCGCAGTATTCAGATTTTACGACCCTACAACACACTGACATACAAACCTGCAAGCTTAGCACAAGGTACAGAGGGAAGGCTCTTAAACACATGAAGACCTAGCTCTATAACCCAGGCTGATCTGAGATGACAGGTGTGTGCCACCACGCCAGGCTTATGTGGTGCTGGGGAATCGAACTCAGGTACTTAGCACTTGACTAAACGTTTGCTAGGCAAGCACTTTAACCGCTGAGCCATTAACCCAGCGCTGATAATTCAGTACTTTTCCTCTATGTGCATGTTGTGAATTTCCAAAGTTTCTAAGTTGCTAAGTTGTGAGGGCTGGGCTCAAACTTGTGAATCCCCTGTGTCATCCTCCCAGAATGCTGAGATTGCAGGCCTATACCACTGGGCCTAGCTCAGTAGAACTTTTCTTTTTTAGTTTCCTTTATTATTATTTTTTTTTCCGTTTTTACTTTTGAGGCAGGGTTTCATTCTACAGTCCAGGTGGCTGGTTCAGAAGTCATCTTTTGAGTGCACAGCAATCCTCCTGCACCAGCTCTCCCTACCCCAGTGCTAGGATTATAGGTGTACACCACGCCTGCTTTTTGTGATGCTAAGAACTGAATCCAGGGCCTTGCACTTGCTAGGCAAGCACTGTAACTGCTGAGCTGCACCCCAGCCGCAGAATATTTCTTAAAAGAAGGACAAGTGCATTGTCTCTTTAGCTTTATCACTAAAATAATATTTTTTACAATATATGACAGGATATCCTCACATGTTACCTCCTGGCCAGTTTTATAGCATCTGCAGATCAATCAAAGCTTCAGTGTATTGCACTTAGGTTATATATTTACATTGTATAAGATTTAAGCAAGTGTCTGTTAATGCTTTTATGAAAAAAAGGAGCCTACACTTTTTTAAAAAAGAAAATATTAGCAAATGTCATGAATTTCTTCTATTGCCTTTTTCTACATTTCTGCTAATAAAAATGTGTGTGTGTGTGTGTGTATACACACACATATATATATATGTTTTGAGACAGAGTGTCAGTATGGCCCATACTGGTCTTTGACTCACTACTTTCCAGCCTCACTTTCCCAATAACTGGTATCACAGGTGTGTGTCACTTTTACCAGTCTAGCTCATATTTTTTAAATACGAATTTTTTTTATATTGGTAAGTTACTCTTGTGTTTCGCACTGAGTTTAGCATAGAAAACACCACAGTGCCCACTGAACACGGGCCATCCCCACTGAAGCATGGCACAGTCCCCAAGCAGGTACAGCGTAGACACTAAGTACATAATAGTTGGTGCTGTGAAGGGTAAGTTGAAATGTTAAAAAAAAAAAAATCAACAAAAATTTATAGTGTACTGAAGAGGCCTCAATGTCACATTTCTATTTACATAGCCAGAATGTAACAGAGTGGTACTACCTTCACATGATCTAGGATCACCAGTGGACCATTGACTCCAGAGACCGTCTTGTACGCTGGAAAGAAACAAAGAAGAGTCAGCTTTACTCACACATCACACGAGCCTAGGTCATCTCTCTGGGATTACCAAAAAATCTCTCTCCTTCACAGCTTCTATGGAACACTCAAACAGCTATACAAATTTTCAATGAATCTGTAAAACACGCCTATGCCTGTGCAACTTTTTATAACTTAGTGTCAACCAACATTTTGAGTCTTACTACGGCAAAGTCACAGTGGTGGCAAAGCCACAAGAACACAAAAACAAGGCTGCCTGCCTTTAAAAGTGAAGGTCTCGTGAGGAATGGGGGGATTTCAACACAGTGAAACATAACCAATGCACATGCAGAAATGTAGCACAACACACACAGAGTAATAGTTCCTACCTTGGAGACAAAAGGAAAAGCATCAAGGTGGAGGTGGCAGTTAGCTAACTAGATGAGGAAAGGAAAAGAAATCCTTAACAACTTTAAGTGAAAGTGACAAACTGAACAGGAAATCTGAGAAAACGAAGCTTGTAAGGTAAGACTATGATTTAAACTGTTTGATAAAACCCGTGAGAAAAGAGCTTGTGAAGGACAGAGTGGGCAATGGAAGAAAAGACCATGGATCAATCAGGATAAGAAAAGCACTCTTTTAAAAAAGCTCAAATATTACTGTCAGGTTAAACAGACTACAAAGTATGCTGTAGAAATAAGCTGCTATTTTCTATTCTATAAGGCACTACCTAGATCTCGCATCTTAAGAAAGGAGGCAGCCATACTTCCTGGTAAATACAATCAATGATTAAGCAGAAAAAAAAAAAAAGACCCAATAGCAAATACAAACAAAAAACCCAAACGAAATCTATGTAGCAGAGAGTAATTCTAGCATACAACTCCCGAATGCACCAAATTTCTAAATGTCATAATCATGTTGGGCTGGGTTGTACAGGCCTGTGATTCCAGCACCCTAGGAGGCAGAGCCAGGAGGACTGCAAGTTTGAGACTGGCCTGCCTCAAAATCAAAACCAAACAGTGGGCTGGGTTCATAGCACAGTGTGAAAGCCCTGAGTCCCATCTTCAGCTTCAATAAATAAAGTAAACAATTAGAACAATAAATAAATAATCAGAACAGCTAAAAGAGGAATTTTAGAGAAAAAAAAACACTTGAAATGATTTATATGAGTTTAAAGTAATTATTCACTCATCTAACTTTTGAGGTCTTCTAACGAGCTTGGACAGAGTTCCAGGCAGAAATATATGAACTCCCAAGAATGAGGAAACCATTTAATAACCAGTCTGGCCACTCAAGGGGTTTTGGAATTTAAAAACACAATTCCTTCAGCCTCAGGCCAGGAAGCAAATGCTCTGATAAAAACCCTGGGACAGAACAGAAAAGCACTCTTAGAAACCCCATCCTTCATACTACTAGGGAGTTAAGTATTTGCTTGGGCCTATCAATCAACATCTCAAAGGGTCTCTAAAGAGGCCCCTGAACTGAGTTTTTTTTTTTTAAAACCCTTAAACAGGTTGCAAGGTGGAAAGACAGAGGGACTGAATGGGTAATTGAGCACGCCATTTGCGCTTTTCTTGCCACTTTGAGAAAATGCCTCCCCTGTTGTTTAAAAAAGATGTTGTTTAAAAGATGGGGGAAAATTCTAACCTCAAGACAATTTTCACTGCTTTCATTTTGTAAGAATTCAAACACTGTTTTTCAGTGACTTTCTGAAACTGCTACATGGGAATGAAAAGTGACGGTATCCCCCCTCTTCCTGTTTCTTCCTCTGGGTGTGCTACCTGCATCTCCAGAGGACTTATCTACGTTTGTCCTCTTTATTCTCTGAGATAGGTTTATGCTAAATTGCTCAAGCCAGCCTCCAATCCTCCTGAACAGCTGAGGCTACAGGCCTGCACCATCACGCCTGTCCCAAACCACTTTCTTGAAACCCAGTTTTTAAAAATATACAAAACACAGACATTTTCAAAGTCCTGACCAAACCTGTGGGATGAAGGGGAAGAAATCTAGTTTTGAGGTTTATAAGAAACCATATCTCGAACAAAATACAGCATCATTAAAATCCCTCAGATTCTTAAAATCTCTTCACTTTTTCAACAAGATAGTATCTTCTTTGAAATTCTAATCTTTACAACAACTATGCTTCAGAATCTCATGCTTAAAATTCAACCTTATTCCATACTACGGAATTTTGCCAGTCACAAGCTAAAAGCATGACCAAGAAAAAGAAACATTAGTCATGCCTTTTCCTGGAAACAAAGAATGCAGCTGACTTGCACTGCGTCTAGGAAGACAAAATTTCACTTCATCAAAAGTCTTCTCTAGATTTGTAGCAAGAAATATACAGCCTTTAAAATTCAATACGCTCTGCAAGATAACATCACCACCACCACCGAGACACATATTTGTCAGAATTCTCAGTCTCCATAACACACTTATGTATTAGTTATTACTGTCATTTTTGAAGTGCAGGATCTTAGCTCTGTGCTACGTCCTCCGCCCTTCTTAGCGTCAGTTTGAGACAGGGGTCTCTTGCTAAGTTGTCCAGGCTCGGCTTGAAACTGCAATTCTCCTGCCTCAGTCTACAAAGCAATGGGTTTACAGGCCTGCATCGCCAGGCAAGCCCTGCATTGACAGGCCTGCCTTCTGTTAGATACTACTGCAAGCTTTAAAAGGGAAAACTTACTCTCAGAGAAATTAAGTAACTTTCCTAAAGATCTAAAACTTGTCAGCTGGCTCCCATACCTTGAGCCTTACTTTCTTGTAGCCTACATTCTAAAATTGAACTAATTCCTCAGGTTTTTCCTGTTTGTCAGTTTTTCTGTTGCTTTTTGATGATATGTCATACTTTAACACTTATTTTCAAAAATTACGTGGAAACATGAACCAAAATAACCTTATAAATCAGTAATTTTAACCATGAAAAACCGATAATTTGTTTACTATCTAATGCACCAAGGCAGTATTTCTGGGTCCACACTTGGTGATTACAGCAAAACTATCTTGACCCGGTGGGGTCAAGGATACTGGGAGTTCTAACCAAAGATGGACCATCTCCTGGGATGCTGCAGCAGGTTCCCTCCATGGAAACCATCATGAACACGAGGAGGTCACCTCTGTGCAAATCAGAGGTGACACATTCTCACTGTACACTGACACATGAAAATGAAGCTTGTCACTGTTCCAGCTCAAAGTGACTAAAAGTGCCTTCCACTTCGTATGTGGAGAGTGTCAGGCTTCTACGGAGCATCTTCAGACAGATTATCTGGCTTTAGCTGCATAAAATTTTGTGACATAAGCAAAGCTGATATAATCTCACTTTGTACCTAAGAAAAATAAACCCAAGAAAATTTTTACCAAATGGGGTAGCCAGACTCACCAATGGTTTCACTTTGTTTTTTTCTTAAATTATAAGGTTGATAGCCCAAGACCCTACATAGCATTTCAGACCTTAGTAAACACATAATTTTAAAATACAGCACCACATGGTTCCCAGCACTTAACACTACAAGTAGGTACTCGGAGGCAATTTAAACTACAGCTCTTTTCATGGAATTCAACTATCTACAGAGAAAAGTCTATCAAGCACCACCTCAACAATATTCATCCAGCCTTTCTCAACATGACTCCTGAATCCAGAGCAGAGATGGCAGTGGAAAGTACTGCTGTAAAACATACTAAATTGTCTTGAGAGTCAAAACCCATTCATACATTATTCTATTATAACCACTCTTCTTTTGAAAATATCCCAAGAAATTGAGCTCATAGGTGGTGTATGAAGAGCACAATGCTAACAACACAGCACATGTGTGTTTATACTACACACTTAATACATTCTACATCCAAGAAACCACATCTCTGACTCTTCACTGGAAATAGTAACATAAAACACCTATGGAGCAACACTTAAAAACTTAAAATCTACAAAGGTTTTAAGAAGCAAAATTTTTATCATGACATCCTCTTCCTCTCTTCCTCCTGTGGGATGAGGTACTGTTTAACACCACTACCGCCCTTAATGATTGTGACATATTCAAAGAAAAAATCCAAAAACCATTGCACAACAAGACTCCTAGCCCTGTAGGCTCCACCTTAAAGAGTAAAACAAAAACTCACAGCAGTCATCTTCTATTGCTTAAGAGAACAAACCTGACCCTGAACAGTGGGCACCTGGGATAAAAGTTACAGAAAAAAAAAAAACAATTATTAGTTTCTTTATTGGTTTTTACTAGGCCTAGCTCTGCTTTATGATGTAATAAGTTAGTGACCCAGGGTCTCAAGAAAAGTGGAGATCACTAAAGGTAAAATATTTAGCATTTGCCGAGCCTGATGGCACAGCCTGTAATGCTAGGACTCTAGGAGACTGAGGCAGGAGGATCCTAAGTTTGAGCCCAGCTGGGACAATTTTACTAGCTTAACAAGACTACATCTCAAAATTCAAAAAATGTGTGTCTGTGAGGTGGGGAGGACAGCTGGGGATGTACCTCAGTGTAGAGGCCCTGGGCTCAAGACCTAATACCCCCAACCCCACAAAAAAAAAAAAAAAATTAACACTCAAAAGCTGTTTATACTGCAACTTGCTCAAGGCTTGAAAGGAAATTTTTTTCCCCTCTGTGATCTTAGAAATTCAACTGGTGTTCAAGATTTACGTATTTCAAATATGAATATTTTACTTCCCATTTCAGCCCTATAATTCCAAAGTTGTTTTTAAACAGTATCTTATTTTTACAGTGGAACGACCAATATCACTCCGTGCCTTCATTCAAGAACCACACATTAGGGGCTGGACGAACAGCTAAGCAGTTAAAGCACTTGCCTGGTAAGCGCCAGGCTCTGGGTTCAATTCCCAGCACTACAGAAGCCAGGCATCGTGGCACGTCTGTAATCCCAGCACTTGGGGGGCAGAGGCAGAACACTGCTGTGAGTTCAAGGCCAGCCTGGGCTACACAGTGAGGCTAGGACCAGCCTGGACTACAGAGTGAAACCCTGCCTCAAACAAAACAAATAAACAAAAAACCCCTACACACATTAAGTAACTACAATTACTCATAAACTTAGATGGTATCGCTAATCTTTAAAAATCTGTCTAATACTCAAGAATTTAAAACTAGTAAGTAGAACCAAAAAAATGGCAAATTAGAAAAAACTATACTCAAATGCAGTTGTTAGCCTGTGTAACATCATTTATACTTAGAGAATATTGTACATACAGAAGGTACTCTGGCTCAATTCAGTCAGCATCCTAGCTCCCTCATGATTTCATCTGTAGTATCAATCTACTAAGCTGGAAGGCTGAAGCAGAAGAATCCAAGTTCAAGCCCAGTGTGGGCAACTTCGCAACTTGGTGAGACCCTGTCTCCCCTGGGCTTAATCCCCCCTCAAAAAAATTTACCTACAAAACTATTACGAGATTTAAATGCAAATTACACAAACATTAAAAGACATTTTTTTTTTGTGCCAGGCACTGTGTTAAGGTGCTGGAGATCCAAAAACAAAAAGCAAAATAAAACAAAAACCCTTACCCTCTAAAGTTCCATTTTTAGCATTATGATCCAACATTTTTATCAGGAGTAATCTCACTGGAGAAGTTCTTCAGCCACTGGCTAAGCACACAGGGAATGTGAAGAAATCATTTTCATCTCCTTAAAGGGCTCATAATCTTGAGTGCTCTTTAAAACAACATCATTATTCAGTTGATATGTACTGCACTAACGTTGAGAAATTAATTATATGGAAACTGACTAATGTACCTTTATAACCTTTTTCTAGAAGGTCCACAAATATCTGTTCTGCCCACAGCAAAGCACACAAGCGTGATATATAAAAGAGAATTGTAAGTCTTATGTGTAAATGTATTGCCAAGGCTTACAAAGAACTGTAACTACTCTCAATTTCCTAAACACTTACTTTGCTTCACGACAGAACCCCAACAGGCATTCTCTAACTCGGGCAATCCCCAGTGCAAAAAAACGCGTATCTCAGCAATCCAGCCCCATGTGTTTTCCTCCTTCCTTAGGCAGCAGTGCCATCACATGACCCAGCTGTCAGACCAGGATGGGATTAGTCAGGCTGGAGAGCGCCCCACTAAAACCTTTCATGTGAAATTCTTTTTAACCAATGAGCCACCCACAGACAGACAGGTTGGCAATTAACCAGCACAAATGCAGCCTCATTACCTGGGGAAACACCAGGTGCTTTTCAAGTTGTTAAGTTTATTTCCAGGGCTCAACGCACAGTTCCTGACGAAGCTGTGGCGAGGTCTGCCGGTACACAACTGTAGTCTTTAGTAATCAAGAATCATTTCCTTGGGACCTGCTGAGGTGTCTACGTAAATGTAGCCATGTATTCAGGCCTTCTATAAACCCAACACCTAAACAAGCCTACGGATATACCCTAGATATAGGCAAAGCCGCTTGGCTACCCCCCCCCCCCCATTGCATTCAACCACGGCTGGTTAACTGGTCGATGAATGATGAAGCAACAGCAGAAAAATGCCGGGGGAGGCGGGAGGAGTGGGGTGGCGATGAAGAAATTTGGGTGTTTAGTTCCTGTTCAGCCCATACTTAGATGCCCCAAACCTGGCAAGTCCTAGCCTTCCCAGAACCGGCGGCTTCACACCTGTAAAACGAGAGGGTTGGCCTGGATGATTCGCGGGGTGCTTTTCAGCCCTTCTCCGATAACTATGCGTCCTCCCCCGAGGCAGCCGGGCCACCGCACGCGGCTCACCTCCCTCCAGCTGCGGGGCCTGACCACGTCAGCGAGGTCACTGGGCAGCCCGCGCCAGGCAGGAAGGGGCTCCGGGCGCCCCCGGCCCCGCTCCGCGCCCGAGGGAGGGGATGGACCCACTCGACACTTACACACTCAAATGAAGACGGGATGATATCCGCCTGACAGGGGAGCGCTGGAGAACGCTCCAGCTCAGGAAGCTGGGGGAAGCGGGGCCGCAGCCAGGAGCCCACCGCCCCCGGGAAAGTTCCCTGGTGTGGCTCCTGCCTCCGGCCCACCTGTACCACAGAGATGCCCGCGACACGCACCGCGGACACCGGGGAGAAAACCCCCACCGCTCACCGCGGCGAGGCTAAGCAGGTGAGCGGGGGCAAAGGGCTAGGCTGAGAAGCCGAGACCGCACGCGCCTCGCTTTCGGATACTCACTGAGCCGGGGCTGGGAGAGGTAGTTCCGACTGACGGCCAGAGCCTGCTCCCGAGCCCCGAGCCCCGGCCCGCTGGTGGGCACGGGGAGCTCGGGCGCGGCCCCGTTCACAATCCCCCGCATCGCCCGCAGCGCCATCTTGTCTCCTCCGTCCCGACTGGCCGCGCAGGAGCGCCGCGCAGGCGCAGATATACCTGGGCGGTCCGCGCACCCGGCTCCGCCCATGCGCGCTGTGGAGTCCCGGCGTGGCTCCGCCCCCTTCGCCGCGCGCCGTCCCCGCCGGGAGTCGGGCGCCGCGTGGGCGAGGCCGAGCGCGCGACGGAGGAGCTGACCAGCGTGCTGGGCGGGCGGGCGCTGGGCCAGGGAGAGGAGAAGGGAAGCGAAAGAGGGGGAGAAGGGCCGGATGGAGCAAAAAGAGGCGCCTCTGAAGGGAGGGAGTAAAGGAGAGAGGCGGTAGACAAGCGCGCGGCTTCACACCTGACTTTATTTCATTTATTTTTGAGACCGAGTCTCGCTCTGTAGTCCAGGAGGATCCTGAATTCACTGTGGAGCCCAGGCTGGCCTCGGACTCACAGCGCCATGGCACCTGCTTGACGTGGTGCTGGGATTTTGTTTTGTTTTATTTTATTGTTGTGGTGCTGAGGATGGAGCCCAGGGCCTTTCACTTTGAGCTACATCCCGGCCCAGTTTTATTGTTTTGGTTTTGAGACAGTCTTCTCCTCGGGTCGCTAAATTGCCCGGGCTGGGCTGGAGCTTGGGATCCTGATGCATCAACTTCCCAGAGCCGTAAGATTATAGGCCCGGGCCACGCGGCGTGGCATTTTAAAATACCCTTTTTGCTGCACTGACTAACTACACTCAAAGTATGAAAAAACACCTTGAAAGCCAGGAGAAATGTGAAACATGGGGTATTCGTGCTACCACTCGTTTGACTTGACTGTCTTCCTACCTGATTCACTCACTCAGGTATCCATTTAACACACCTGCCCGCTTGTTTTAAGACGGGTGTCCGTGTAAAAGACAAAGAGCTACAGACCTGAAGACTATCGGAGGGGAAGGATGACTCACAGGGACACGAGGTGGCTGTGGAAGATGGCATTAGGGACTTGATGAAGCAGTTGAATCATGGTGCTCTTTACAGTCGGGAGAACAGAAAAGGAAAAGAAAAAACTTTGCTAGAGTTGGAGGAAGAGAAGAAAAACTATTCTGTTCTAGGATCTGTCAGTTTTTGGTGAACTGTTTGTAAATATCCAAGGGGATCCAGGAGATCATTCATTGGTTAGAGTGCTTGCGTAGTGTGCACAAGGCTCTCGGTTCCATCCTCCAGCACCACACACACACACACACACACACACACACACACAAATAGCTGGGTGTGGTAATGCACACCTGTAATCCCAGCACTCAGGAGGATTGCTGTGATCTTGGGGCCACCTGGGATACATAGTGAGTTCAGATCAGTCTGGACTACAGATTGTGACTCTGTTTCAAAAAAAAGGTAAATATTCAAGATGATAACTGGGCTGACTGAACATAAAATTTGTAGCTTATCATCGAGCTGATAATGTAGAGAGAAAAGAGACAAACCAAAGCGTGTATTCAAAACAATTTTTTCGTATGTTGGGTGGGATTCTGAGACTAGAACCCTGGGCCTTCATACTGGGCTACGTCTCTAGCCCCTTTTTGTGTTTTGTTTTGAGAAAAGGTCTCATTAAGTAGCTGAATTGCTCACTCTGGACCCCAATCTGCAATCCTCCTCCTCAGGTCTCCCAAGTGCTGAGGTTGCACACATGTATCACCTCAGCTAAACCAATCTTAAAGGATCACTAAGTTTAGGGAATAATGCAGGAAGAACATTCAGTCATTGAACTTGGAATGTCATCAGAGATGAAGAAATTGGAGGCTTGCTCAGTGGTTACCTAGTGGTTAGAGCACTTTGCCTAGCAAGCACAAGTCCACTAGGTTCGATTCCCCAGCACCACATAAGCTAGGTGTGGTGACGCATGCCTACAACCCCAGCACTCAGGAGGCTGAGGTTGAAAGGTTGTCCTGTGTTCAAAGCCAGCAACCGCAACCTGGACTACACAGTGGGTTCAGGACCAGCCTACACTACAGAGCAAGATCCTGTTGGGATAGAGAGAGAGGGGGGGGGGGGGAAGCCAAAGCACATGTCTCAGAGGACCCCCCCCAAAAAAAAAAAGAAAAGAAAAAAGAAACATTTCTGGAGGGACTATTTGTCCTATTTGTATAAAGTTCCAAACAAGGGTTTGAGTATAGAAACAGGAGAGAAAGCAAGTAACGGAAAGGTTACAAATGTCCGTGTGTGGCCAGGAGAAGACCCCTGTGATATGGTGAGGAGACAGGCACTTGAAAAAATTAGGCTTTTGTAACTGGGGAGCAGGTTTTAGTGTTAACTGTATATCATGATGGTATAGAAGTTGATTAGTCTTAAGTTAAAAAACCAAATTCCCCAAATGTTCCAAAAATCCAAAAATTTTGAGTGCAAATATGATGCCACAAGTGAAAAATTCTCCACCAATAAAACTTAGCTTCATGTGCAAAATTAGTATAAATGATGCAGACACTTAATATCCAGTTATGTATAAGGTATATATAAAATTTTAAAAGTAAATGTTCAAGATGATACCTGGGCTGAACGGAGGTAGGATTTGTAGCAGGAAGAGCAGTGTGTAAGGTATGTATAAAATGGAAATGAAATTCATACGTATTTCCCCCTACTCCTTTTTATTATGAGGCAGTGTCAGGAATTTTATATTTAGACTTGAGTCCCATCTCCAAGATATCTCCTTCTATATATGCAAATATTGAAGAAAAAATTTTGGGAAAGGGTCTCACACTGTATTCCAGACTGCTCCTGAACTTGTGCACACCAGTCTGGTGTCAAATCCATGGCAATCCTCCTTCCTCAGCCTCCCAAGTGCTGGGATTACAGGCATGTGCCACCAGGCCCAGGTAAATATTGAAATTTTTTAAAAAAAAATCTAAGGTTTAAAACACTTTTGGTCGCATGCATTTCAGATAAAGGCACTGATATTACAAGTGAAGAGAACTTTATACTCAGTTACCAAAAGGTTACTTGATTACATCTCAGTTCCCTGCATTTTAGGTTTTTTCTTTTATAATTACTTTTTATTAGCATGTGTTTGAGATTCATATCACTTTGATATAGGTGCCACTGCCCTTTTAAATCATGCCACTGAAGCAAGTGTGCTTTAATGATGAGTGAGATTGATCATGACTTAGTATGTTTAATAATTAAAGACAGAAAAATGTGAAACTAACTAAAAATTGTAAAACTTATCTGATATCCAAAGTTGGCAAGAACATAAAGAAAGAGGAATTTTTACTTTCATATCTTATTGATAAGAGTCCAATTACTGTGATATTCAGAAGAACAATTCTGCGTATATGGTCACATACCCTCAGAGAGTCTCCCAGAGACAGAGGATAGCACAGTACTATGGCTAAGAGGCAGGCACTCTGAAGTGAGGTGGGCTTAATTAGGACCAGGTTTTATGAGTTCTATGATCTCGAACAAAGAGTTATCTTCTATACAGTCTCTTATCCATAAAATTGTCAAAGCTATTAAAAGAGATAAGAAATACAAAATTCCAAACAGCAAGGGCTAAATACTTCTCAATATTATTCTTGCATACCTTTATTGATTGATAAAACACTTGTACATTAAATTAGGCATGGTGTTGCATGCCTATAATCCCAGCACTCTGGGAGGGTGAGGCAGGAGGATTACAAACTGGAATCTAGCAAACTTACAAAGACCCTGTCTCAAAAAAAATTATTTTGGAAAAGTCATTGTGAAGGCTTGGGTTCCACCTCCTGTACCACAATAACAAAAAACAAATAATAAATCAATAAACAAAAGCACCTTAGTGACTCTGTATTGGGCTCTTTTCTAAGAGCAAAATGGCTCGTGCCCATAGTTATTCTGTGTAGAGCAGGTGCTATACCTCATCTTTCTCTTGTATCTTCTATCCAAACTTTAGGTTCTCAAGTACCTAGTGAGGTAACTTGTGTATAGTTATTAATAAATACTAGATGAATGAAAAGGTATGGCACCTCTCTTGTGAATGAACTGTCATCTGCCACAGGTAGGGGGCTTTCCTGAGGAGCAGTCACCCCAGTCTGGTGACATACTGGGAAATATCCTCCTCCTATTTCTCAAATCCTATTCCAACTTTGTTCCCAAGGAATAATAATAATAAAAAAAAATTAGCTGGCTTCATTTGTAGCAAATGTGGTCAGAACATAAGACTCTGAGTCATGAGCCTTGTTTCAATGTTGACTGGATTTTATAAGCACAGTGTGATTGTGGAGCAATCTTTAATTCCTTCTGTCTTCGAGTCTCCATCTGTAAGCTGGGAAGATTTCATGTTATGCATGGTTCTCAAGGATAAGAAGGCTTTTCAGAGGCTGGGAATGGTGATGCAGGCCTGTAATCCTAGCACTCTGGGAGCAGAGGCAAGAGGATTCCAAGTTCCAGCCCAGCATGGGCAACTTAGCAAGACCTGGTCTCAAAATAAGAAATAAAAAAAGGCTGAGAATGTAGCTCAGCCTGAAGGCTCTTAATTCAGTCCCCTGTACCACAAAAAAGGGAAGGAAAGATTATAGAATTTGACACATTAGACAGAAATGTGAATTTTTATCTTTAAGTATTTTTTGGAGAAGAAAAATAAGGAAGGAAAGGGTAAGAGTTGCTCATGCCAGTGACCTAATTTTTACCATAGAATGTGCATCTGTCTTCATTTGCCAGAAAAATCTGATCAAGGAAAATGTTACGAAGATAAACCACAACAAATTAAATAAATAGTTCTCTGTTCATTCCCACATAAGAAGGAATACAGCAATATAAAGTAATCACGTAAAATTTTTAGTATAAGATGGGGAAAGAAGCTAATATTTATTTTCATTTGTTGTGGTGTTGGCTATCTTTAAATTCTGACCATCAGCCACAAAGTGAGATTTATAGGCTGGAAACTGCTTTTTCCCTCCTGAAAACTGATATTGCAGTTTCTTTTCTTTTTTTTTTTTTTTTATTGTCACTATGGTCACAGGTGTGTTGTGAGGAAGAGCAAACAGCAGAGGGCCCCTGGTGATCAGGACAATGGCTACTTATGAGAATGATGCAAATGTTTAAATATAAGCACAAAGAAGAGGTCAATGGCTAGAAGGTTACTTACCGAGAGCTGCTGTACCGATGGCTGGGAGTTCAAGGTGTGAAGAGTGTCCTTGAAATGCCACCTGCCCCTTGTCAAAGATATTTTTTCCTGCCAGATCAGGACGGACCTGTCACAACCCAAAGGCTCTGACAAAAGGGAATCTTTCAGAGACATGCTTATTGTGGTTTGTATCTGGAGTGTCCCCCAGAAGTCTCATGAATTTTGATGTTATGGATTATCTATGAGCCATATGCTGTTAGGACAAGGGGCCTGGTCTGAAGGGGAGGATTATGGGTATGTGATGGAGGACATGTAGCAGATGGGATTACAAATGTGTGGAATGGGTTATTGGAATGTGGTGGGGGCTTAAACCTGGAAGGGGCAAAACACAGACTGGACCCAGAAGGGGCAGGTCACTGGGATGGTACCTGGAAGGATATATGCTGCTTCCTGCTTTCTCTCTGGACTTGACTAGACTGGGCTGGATTTGGCTTCCTGTTTCCAATACTGTGAGGAGCAGCCCCTACCTCCACCCCATCTGCCATGTGCTTCCATTGCTGCTGGCTGCCCATGAATCAGATGTGACCTTCTGAAACTGAGCTAAAATGAACTTTCCTCCTCTAAATTGTGGATGTCGGATATTGAGTCACAGAAACAAAAAAGTAACAAAGACAATGTTGATGCATGTATTTGATGGAATTTATTTTTATTTATTTTTTGAGATAGGGTCTTGCTCTGGAGTCCAGACTAGTCCTGAACTGACTTTTATCTCATGCAAATCTTCCTGCCTCAGCCATTCACCTTCTGAGATTGCAAGCATGGACCACCATGCCTGGCTAATTTTTATGTGATGCTAAGGAACTGAACCCAGGGCCTTTGCATACCAGGCAAGCACTTTAACCACTGACCTAGGCTCTCAGTCCTTGATGGAGTATTAATCCATCACCAAGCCAGGAAGAAAATAATTTAAGCCTAGAAATATTTCACAGTACAGAGTTGAGTACAATGTTCAATATGATATACAGAAGGCTCTGGCATCATGATGCATACACTCAGGAAGAAAAAAATATAGTGACATTAATAGCAATTATATCTGAGCTGTGAGATGTACTATTTTCTTATATATGCATGTACACACACACACACACACACACACACACACACACACACACACGCACGCACGCACACACATAGCACTTCTGATTCTTTGAAATGAGAATCTAAGGCCCAGGCTCTTTGACCTGGCATCTATCTGAAGCCCTTTCTCTAATAATCATCCCCGGATTCATCCCCGGGCTTCTTTTTTTCTTTTTGGTTTTGAGACATAATTTTACTAAGTTGCTAAATAGCTCAGGCTGAGCTCTAAGTTGCAATCCTCCTGCCTCAGCCATCCCGAGTGTTGGGATTATAGGCCTGTGCACTGGGCCAGGCTCATCAAATTTTTTTGTGTGTGTTTGCATGAGTTTTAATCATGCTTTTTTTTTTTTAGACAAGATCTTGCAACCATATTCCAGGCTGGTCCCAAATTTACTGGGTAGCCCAGGCTAACCTTGTACTCACAGCAATCCTACTGCCTCAGCCTCCACAGAGCTGGGATTACAGGCATGTGCCACCACACCTGGCTAATATTTATGTGGTACCAGGGAACTGAACACAGACCCTTACACATGCTAGGCAAGTACTCTAACCTCTGAGCTATACCATCAGCCCCATTATAATTTTTGACCAGAAGTAGATTAGAGAAATGAAGGCATTTCTCTTCAAAGGGGTGTGCTTTTGGGGTGTAATAGGCAGTAGGTTCTATGACAAGTGTTAAGCACATACTCAGGCAAATGGGAAGTTCCATGTTGCAGAGACCTGGAAGAAACTGGGTCAGAGGTGTTAGTAACAGATAACAGAGTCACCACAGATGAGAGCTCATTGTTCTACTTCTAAGATTAGTTTATGATTATTGGAAAGGAATGGGCCTTACAAATCAATGAGACTTATCTCTTCAGTTCAAGGATGAGGAAACTGCAGCTCAGGAGGTCAAGTGATTTTCCTGATTTCCCGAATGAGATACCAACAATCTAAGTTTCCTAGATTACAGATCATGACATTTTTACATCACAGCCTCTTTAGTCAGCTAGCTCTGCTTCTGTATTTTTATGCAAATTTTATACCCTTTGATACAAGATAATTTTTTTGAGACAAGATCTTGCTTTTTAGTCCAAGCTGGTCCTGAACTTATTATGCAGCCCTGATTGAGGCTGGCCTTGAACTCATGGCAATCCTCCTGCCTTAGCTTCTCGAGATGCTGAGATCACCGATGTGTGTCACCATGCCCAGCTAATTCTTATGTGGTGCTGGGAGATGGAATCCAGAGTCTTACACATGCAAGACAAGCACTCTACCTATTGAGCTATGCCCTCACTCCCCTTTAGGGTGACTACTGATGGTCTAGAAGGACTTTGGAAGGCCAAATTAATTGTAAAACAGGCAGGTGCTTCTGATTCTTTTAAGTGAGAATCCAAGGCCTGGGCTCTGCCCTAACATCTATCTGAAGCTCTTTCTCTAATGATTAAAGATGAACTGGGAACATGGTGGACCTAACAATATTTGGGATTCTCTGGGAAAAAATATCTAAGGACATTCATATTTGGATCAACTCCACATTTCCACCAGTTGTCATGGCAATGTGCAATCTGAGTCTTACCGCCAGAAAAGACCTTATGATTGGTCTACTTGCGATGACTCACGATAACCTGCTGTCAACATAGACATGCTGCGTGAGCACTGCCGATGGGCTCAGCACAGTCTGGGCACTAGAGAAACTCAGAAGAGCTGCAGGACAAGTTCCTGCTCTGAGCCAAGAATTCACTGCACCTCACTGAGGGGGCAGCCCCAGGCGCATTCCGGTCCAGAGCTGTGTTTCTGGGTCCATGTCACATCTTTAAAGCAAAGATGACATTCCTGTGTGACATTATTTTCAAGGAGCTAAAGGCTGAGTTGAGGAGTCCACAGTAATGCACACATTCCAACAGAGAAAACACGTGAAATGACAGTGGGATGGTGGATGATGGTATAACTGGTAAGAGAAGGTCAGGAAGGGTGGATTTAGGTCAGGTGGTTCAGCATGGGAGGAGAGGGAGGTGTACCCTTACCTGAGATAGGATTTGTAGAAGATGCTGGGAACAGTGGCACACACCAGTAATCCCAGTACTCTGCAAGGCTGAGGCAGGAAGATCACCAAGTTGGAGCCCAGTCTGGGAAACTCAGTGAAACACTGCTTCAAAAACAAAAACAAACAAACAAATAAAAATGACCTTGGAGATAGGGCTCAGTGTGAAGGTCAAAGGTTCTCAGTTCAATCCCCAGTACCAAAAAAAAAAAAAAAAAAAAAAAAAAAAAAAAAAAAAAAAAAAAAAAAAGGACTTTAAAGAAGATACAAATTAGAGGAACAACACAGAGTGTCCTAAGCAAATCTTAAGTAATCAGTGTAAATTTTCCTATTGAGCAAGAAGTAACAGCCCTGCAACAGGCCAGTGTAGATCCTGCATTTGAAGAGGAATTTATTTTAAGGAACTTGGTGTCTGGAAATTTTTCCCAAAAAGGAGAGAGGTTCAGTAGAGTAGAGTCAATGTTTTACTGTTTTTCTGATATGTTCTTAGGATACAACACTGTGTGCCTACTATGTACCAGATACTAAGTGCTCAATGTTAATTTGCCCATTGACTCTTTATGAGAATTCTAAAAGTTAACAATCAGAGACACAGAGAAATCCACTAGTTTGTTCTGAGTCTCACAGCTGATGAAGGGCAATACCGGGGTCTGAACTCTGATAAGTAGGCATTTTTTTCCTGTTTCCTGGCATGTACAAAAATATATATAAAGAGGAGCTGGGGGCATAGCTCAGTGGTTACAGTACTTGCCTAGTGTGCTCAAGGCCCTGAATCAATTCCCCAGTACCACATTAAAAAATTAGCCAGGCACAATAGCTCACACCTATAATCCTGGCATTCAGGAGGCTGATGCAGGAGGATGCCATCAGTTGGTGGCCAGCTAGGCTACATGAGTTAGGACCAGCCTGGGCTACGGAGTGTTTATCCCTTAGCTTTTCTTGTCACCTCCAAAGTCATGGTTACTTCCACCAATGCTCTCTTCCAATGCAATGGTTGTAGAGATGGTAGATTTTCAATATCTAGCATATGGATTAAGTTAATAAAAAGGCATTTTTTTTGAGTCTGAAAACCCTGGCACAGAATACCCAAATCCATTACTTAAGGAAGGAAAGATTTCTTTAAGCTCACAGTTTCAGAAGGCCACAGTGCATCTGTGGGCAGCCAGCAATGGTGAACACACATGGAGCAGGGATAGCAGAGAGCTCTTCAGGGCATGACAGACCAGGAAGGCAAGAGAAGGAGGAAGGGCTGAACTACCCTTTCAAGTCCTCCCACAGTGATCTGCCCCTTCCGGGCCAAGTCCCAGTGTTCCGCCCCCTCAGACCAGGCCCCACCTCTCAACAGCACAGAGGTATTTTACAGCATTCAGATACATGAGGCTTTTAGGGAACACTGCACATCTAAGTCGTGAGAGTTGGTCAGACTTATGTGAAGCCCATGGAGGCTAGAACCATCAGTCAATATCCTTATTAACAGCAGCAATAAATGGTTATTGCTATGGCTTACAAGTGTCCCCCAAAAGCCCAAGTGTTAAAGGTCTGGCTGTTAGCCACAAAGCACTACTGGGAGGTGGTGGAACCTTAAGGGGTGGGGCCTAGAGGCAGGAAGTTAGATCACTGGAAGCATGGCATTGAAGAGAGTATTGGGTTTCTGGCCCCTTCCTATCTCTCTGTTTGTTTGCCAGCTGCTACGAGGTGACTAGACCTTCACACCATGCGCTCCTGCCATGGTGCCCTGTGCCATCACAGTCCCAAACTACAGGGCCAACTGACTATGGACTGAAATCTCTGAAACCTCCGAAATACACTTTTTCTTCTTTTAAGTTTATTATCTCGTGTATTTTGTCACAGTAAGAGAACACTGCCAGCACAGTTACTCAGCAACTCTACTAGGCAAGGTGTCAAATGGCTGTGTGGAACACAAGGTGAAAAAAGATAAAATGTCTGCCCTTAGAAAGTGTGCAGGCTGGAAATAGGTAATCATCATTTGAGAGCAAACGTCAGTGTCGTAAAATATTCTATCCCTCTGTCTCTAGCCAGGGCCAGAGTTCCAGGCTGTTCCTAAACTCACTATGGAGCTCAGGCTAGCCTAGAACTCACTGCCTCATTCTCTCAATTGCTGGGATTACAAGCAAGCTAACATGCCTAGCTTACCAAATACTTTATGTACATTGCCAATGTCTATGTTCAATATCTCAATAATAGTAGAAGTTAGAAACCACAATGTCACTCGTCAAACAGCTCGTAGCTCTATATGAAGACATGCTTATTGATTTTGAGTCCAAGCAGCCAGAATTGAGATCCGAGGCTCGGTGGCAGTGGTTCTGTTATCTGTCCAATTCCGTGGCTGGCATTCAGTATCCTTGGACAGAGTGCTTCGTCTCCAGGCCATGTAACATATAACCTAATTACACTCGCCTCAGCAGGGGCTGCCACGGCCGCCAGGGGGATGGCTGCGTGACTCAGATCTGCAGGTGCTTTTGTTTCTCATTGCTTCCTGTTTTTCCCCCTGTTCAAATATTTAATAACTAGCTCTGACTTCCTCTTATACTTAGCAGATGTCAGTGTTCCAGCCTCGAAATGGAGAGTTTTAAGAAATAAACCTCTGGCTTGGATTCTGAAGTCACAAGCTTCTGAAAAGAGAGTGGAGAGGGAATTGTTACTTCGTTCGGGACCCTAAAGGTGTGAGGATGTGGCCTAAACTCTAAGGGATTAATATGCCTGTGGGGAAAAAAGAAGGCTGGATTCAGAGTCAGGAGAACAAGGTGCTTTAAAAACAAAACCCAAAAAAGTAAATAAAATAAACATGAGCTAGAGCCCATGGCGTGTTCCCACTGTAGGAACCCTGGTAGCAAAGCCAAGAATATATAAGCAGGGCAGGGGGTGTAGCTCAGCAGTGAAAGGGCTTGTCTAAAAAGCACAGGCCGTGGGTTCAGTTCCCTAGCACCACATAAGATGGGAAGGGTGGTGCACACTTGTAATCCCAGCACGTGAGAGACTGAGGCAGGAGGATGGCCATGAGTTGGAGGTCAATCTGGGCTCCATAGTGAATTCAGGACCAGCATGGAATATGGGCTAAGACCTTGTCTCAAAAAAAAAAAAAAAAAAGAAAAAATATATAGGAGCAGGCTATGGGCCTGTAACGCTAGCGCTCTGGGAGACTGCTGCAGAAGGATCACAAGCTCAAGACCAGACTAGGCAACTTAGCAAATGGACAAGACCCTGTTTCAAAATCAAAAAGTCAATGGGCTGGGATGTAGCTCAGTGAGAAGGCTCTGGATTCAGTCCTCAGTACTATAAAAATAAGCAGACTGTGGAGAAAGAAATTCAGTGTCTTCACCCCAACCCCCTTGGGGAGTGAGCTCTATCTACGAAGATGGCAGATTCAGAAAAGGTTAAAGCCGAGAAGGTGCAGAACCCAGCCTACGAAGCCAGCTTCCACATGTTTAGAGCCAGGTTCCCCCAAAGTCAGTCTCAATTTCATCCACCCAAGGGTACTAGGGAAGGAGGCTGTAGCTGTCCCACCACCTCAGAGACCTTGGCAGCAGGCTTCCCCGGAATGACTGGCCCCCACCCGGGACTCCAGCCATTTCCACGTTTCTCCAGCTCAGACCTAAGCCTTACCTCCACACCCTGTCTAGCTTTAATCTCCCTTCCTCCCTCTGTCCTGTTTAGGGCCCCCCCACCTTGAGGACGTCATTTCTATGCCCTTCCTCCCCCACCAAACTCTTGCCTGGCCACTTTCCCTTGGTCGTCAGGGTATGTCACCTCTGCCCAGCTTGACTCAAGCCCACTCTGCTTGGCAAATGAAGCCCCGGCTACCCTGACCAATCGTGCTTTGCTCTCCTTCTCTTTGGTGCCTGCTTTTGAGCTATGAAAGGGTTAGTGACGCTAAAGTGGACATGACAATATTTAGTGCATATACAGTCACCATTGTTACCGCTTCTTGGTGAATTACTTGCTCTGACACTATGTAGTGGATTTCTTTGTCTTTTTGGAATAAATTCAACTTTAATAGTTAGTTATACAAATAGCTATTCATGCTTGCTTTCAAGTGCCAGATGCTTGGAGGTTTTTTTTTTTTTTTTTTTTTTTTTGAGACAGAATCTTGATCTATGGTCTAGGCTGGTCCTGAACTCATTATGTGGCCCAAGCTGGCCTTGGACTCAGGGCAATCCTCCTGCCTCAGATTCCAGAGTGTTCTGGGATTACAGGTGTGTGCCATCTCTTTCCTCTCTCCTTCTCTCTCCATCTTCTTTCTCCTCCTCCCCCCACCTCCTCCTCCCCCTTCTCTTCTTCTTCTTCTTTTTATCCTTCCTCCTCCTCCTCCTCCTCCTCCTCTTCTTCTGTACAGGAGATTCAACCAAAGACCTTCACACTGAACTACATGCCCAGCTCATTCATGTGTGTATGTGTGTTTGATTTCAAGATAGGTTCTCACCGAGTTGCTAAGCAGCACAGGCTGGGCTTGAACCTGCCATCCTCCTGCCTCAGCCCCCCAGAGTGCTGGCATCATAGGCCTGTGCTATCAGGCCTGCCAAAGCATACTTTATCTTATTTTATGCTTGGTAAATGTCATACAATTTCTTTCTTTCCAGAAGGCAACTGGGGCACAGGAGGCTCTGACTCAGTTGCAGTGATAGGGCAGACACTGGTTCCATGTTGTCTTCCGGACTGTGTTGAGACCTGGGAAGAGTTAAAAAGAGTTTGGTCACAGATAAGCACAGAGGAAAACCAGCATCAGAACCTCTTAGGCTAGAGAGCTGCCTCTCTGCCCGGGCTCTCCAGCCCTGCCCACCCGCCTCTGACGCAGGGAGCTGAGGGGCTGAATGGAACTTGCAGCCGGTTCCAATTAAATCTTTGTGGACAAAGGGCACACACAGCATCCTCAGATAACAGGGGGCAATAAATCCATCAGCAGGTCTGTGTTCAGAGAACAGAGTCCCGTTGGCTGCATCTGAGCAGCACAGATGTGCCTGCCTCGCTAAGTGCCTCCCTCCAAGATGTGCTGTAAGGTAAGACTTCTCTCTTCTCTCTCTCTCCGCACAAATTTAATACTGTCTAGTGAATTTGTGCCTCTCATCAGGGGATTTTCAACTATAAAATTTACTATTGATTTTTTGGGAAAGATTCCTGTTTGCTTTTGCTTGAGGCTTTTTGTTGCGATGGCTTTTTGGTCTCTCGTAGCACTTTTCTTTTTCTCATTTCTTAGTACTTCATTCTAAACATCTCTTAGGTTTCATTGCTTTTTTCTTCTTTTAATCCTTACGTATCTTAAGTAAGTTTGTATCTGAAAATCTCTTATTTAGGCAGAGAAATGAAAGATCTTAAATAGTTGATTGGATTTTCTGGTTAAAATTAATCAGGGACTTTGGTTCACTTGGGACCTTGGTGTTAGAGAGGATATGTTTGCTCAGATGAGAGCAGCTCACCACTTGAGATACCTCTCGTAATTAAGGACCCCAGAAACAATCATTTAAAAGTATTTACCTTGCATTATGAAAACAGTTCATTAGAGAGTATTTGGAAATGATAAAAAATGAAAAAGGATAATTTAAATCATTGATTATAAATAGCAACAGGATATGCATTTTTCTTATATTTTAAAATCTGCCTATGCGTTTAGATTTTACATAATTGAAGTTCATTCACAAAGAGTTTAATATCCTTTTTTGCTTAACATTATATTTTCTAAGATATAAAAATTATTTCAAAATGTGACTGAAAAGTATTCAAAAGTATTTTTCACTAATAATTCAGCAATTAATATTAAATTTGATTATTAATTGTTGACCTCACCTCTGATCATTTCTTTAGGGAATATTCCTTGAAGTAGAATTGCTCAATCTAAGGCTACACCATTTTTAGCATCTGGTAATTTTTATGACGGTAGCTTGCTCACTATTTAAAAATGTAAATGATTGGTAAGTATCGTTGATCCCACAACAGAAGCCACATAAAAGGAAGTGAAATCTTCCCAGAAACTGTAATTTCTCAAAGCTCAACAAAGTGCTGTGACCCAGTGCTGATAACTGGAAGTCCTAAATGGGAACGTAGGGGTGACAATTAGTAACTGACTACTCCCACAGACGCACACAGCCTTCTGGGCAGAGTTCAAGTTGCTTTGTGTAAGGGCAGTTCTAGCTCTCCAGCGCAAGGGGACAGGCATGGGGAATTGGGATTCCATCTCGTTAGGTGTCAGCTGTTTGACCCAGGACAGATCTCCTATAAGCATCAGTCTGATCCAGGCCAGTGTTTCTCGGTGAGCAGTGAGTGGCTCTACTGCCACAAGAAGCGGTTTTCAGTGGTACATAGAACCCAGGCGCAATTTTGGGGAGGCACATAGACATAGAACATGATTAGTTTTTGTATAATGCACATTGTTGTTTTTTAAAATGAAGTTTCAAAAATGTAGGGTTAGAGGAAAAGATGAAATAATAGTCTAGGTAACATTAGATGTGAGCTAAGCCATCGAGGCAGATGTCTGGCATTTAAGACACGTGGGGCTTGGTAATCTGTGAAGTCTGTTTCAGCAGCTAATTGGCTATAATTCCAGATATAAACTGCAGGTAGACAGCGCTTACTTGGAAGGCATTCTAAGAGTCAGTAGAGCTCTTGAGAGGTATAAGAAGCAGGCAGAGACATAGGTTGGGCAATTTTCGAACTCCATTCTACCACCTACAACCCATCACCCTTCTCATTCCAGCAGTGAGCTACACTCCGTGGGCAGGCTTGCTCCCCACTTCTGCGAAGGCTACAGGAGACGTACAGCTGCAACAGGTCAAGCTCGAAGTGCCCAGAGAAGCCTCCACCCCAGTCCTCGCGATGCTCCGCACAGTCCTGGGCACACCCCAGCGGTTGCTCAGGGAAGGGAGAGAGTCCCGGCAGCTGGTGCTGGTGGTGGTGTTTGTTGCTTTGCTTCTGGACAACATGCTGCTCACTGTGGTGGGTACGTTTGGGGGTCTTTGTACGGAAGGGTTATCTGTCTTGGGTGCCAGCAGGCAGCCCACATCCTGCTCAAGTTCAGCAGTAAGCAGATTGGAGAACTTTTCTGATGGAAAACACGTGGAAGTCTATGGAGGTGGGCACTGAATCGGAGGCTGGCAAACCATTGCTGCCGACTTTAGGGATGCAAAGGATGGAGGTTCAGAGATGTTCATCAGAAAAAAAAATAGTTCTTGCCAGGGAGTCCCAATGGCCTCACGTCTCCTGCTCCCTGTTCCATCTTCCTGGGGTTCTCGTGGCTCATGGGGCCTCTCTCTAGGACAGTGAGTATCTTTGCCTGTCCAGACTCTGCCCTGTAATAAAAGCACACTATTTATTATCCAAGTTGTTATCAACCCTCATCATCCTCATGGTTCATTCCATCAGAGTCCTGCTTTTTCTGGTTGATTCTCAATTTATACAGTACATTGTACCAGTACATAAATGGCTACTAACAGGTTGCTCCTCCTGGGTAGAATATGTTTTTAAATAATAATTGTCCTTCGATAAACAATTAATTCAATACAGTCAATTTTCATGATCTATGATTCTCTAGTTACGGTAATGTTCTATAATGTTTTTGCAAACACTGAATTAGCCAATAGTGAATCACTGATCCTGGTGGAATTACACACATGTGCTTCTCCAACCACATAGATTAAATCTTAAAAACAATGCATCTGGTTGTTTTATTTACAAGAAAAGGTATCTAAGTGCAGAAGCATCCACTGGTATGCCCAAGGCCACACACAGGCCACGAACAGGTGGCAGAGCTGGGAGTCAAGCCCAGCAAGACCACCCCAGAAATGGATCTTCTAGCACTGTGCCACACAGGTTGCCGAGTGTCCCCAGTCCTCTAGTCAGCCCTCTGTGGGGGTGGAGACAAGGACGCACCCACCTGGCTCCATTTTAGTTAGAACATCTATGTCAAGTGCTTCCATTTTTCACCATTATCTACCTGTCTGCAAAAAAAATTGTGATAGCTCTTCAATATTGAGCTCAGGTTGGAAATGAATCACATGAGTAGAGAATTGGCCGATACAGAGTCCACAAGATCATGAGGACCACCTGGGGGCTGCAGGGGTAGCTCAAGGGTTAGGGCGTTTGCCTAGCATGTGCAATGCCTTGGGTTCAATTCCCCAGCACCACATAAAAAAAAATTAGCCAGATGTGGTAGTATACACCTGTAATCCCAGCACTTTAGAGGCAGAGGCAAAAGGATTGTGGTGAGCTCAAGGTCAGCCTGGGTGACATAGTGAGTTCAGGACCAACCTGAACTATAGAGTAAGACCTTGTCTCAAAAACAGCAAAAAAAAAAAAAAAAAAAAAAAAAAAAAAAAAAAAAAAAAAAAAAAAAAAAAAAAAAAAAAAAAAAAAATTAGGATCGACTGTACCATGGTTGAAATTTGGGTCCTTTTGCTAGCAGAATAGTATGGGCAGTCATGGTCTCCTGTGGGAAAATGATGTCATTTGGACATCTTTCGTTAGCCAAAAACCAAGACTTGTTGTAACGTTTCTGATTCTAATAGTGACAAAAAGATAACATGTCCCCAGTCCTCATCATGTGTCCTCATTGACTTTCAGTGCCCATTGTACCCACCTTCCTGTACGCCACAGAGTTCAAAGAAGTCAACTCCACTATGCATACTGGACGTTCTACAAGTTCCCCACCGACCCTCGCCTCTCCTGCTTTCTCTGCCATCTTCTCTTTTTTTGATAACACCACCATAGTCATGGAGCAAAGTGCCCCCATAGCCTGGACAAATGGCTCTTCGGGTGCTATGCCGCCTCCCATCCCTGAAGCCTCAGCACATAGAAACAACTGCTTGCCAGGCACAGAGTTTTTGGAGGAGGAGAACATCCGGGTCGGGGTTCTGTTTGCTTCAAAAGCCTTGGTGCAAATGCTGGTCAACCCGTTCGTGGGACCTCTCACCAACAGGTATCTCAGTGGGCACAGGGATCCACAGGCACTCACAGGCTCAGAAATAGCATGATGAGCCAAGGTTTCATGTAGGTGGTTAGAAGGGGAGAAAGAAGAAGCACTCTTGTCCCCAGGGGAGGAAAGCTGGTTACTCCAAAGGACGACATGATATTGGTGAAATGTTATGAGTTCCTTATATTCTTAGTGATGTAATGAACACTGAGAGCCAGGGAGAGAAACAGTAAGAAGCAACTTAGAGCTGATGATTTATCAGTGTTCTGGAACAGGGTTTGAATGGGAACAGACTGGGAACAGGAGGGTCCTGATGCGCCTAGATCACTAGGCTTTCTAGTGTTTGTGTCTTGCACTGTCGTGGTGTTTTAAGGCAGTATGCCCTCTACATAGAGTATCCTTTCTGGATCAGAGGGTGTTGGCCTTAGTCTATGGAGTAAATTTGATATTTGTTTATTTGCTTCTGCCTGCTCACATGCCATATTCCTTCTCCACACTTGTGTTCAGAGATGTATCTTCTGCGTTTCTGTTCCCATTTACCCCATAAACTCCAATGCATGCAGATACCCTTTGGAACTATATCTTGTTTTGTCTGCTTTTCTTTTAGGATTGGGTATCACATTCCGATGTTCGCTGGCTTCGTTATCATGTTCCTGTCCACAGTTAGTAAGTAATTTGCTTCCCCTTCTCTTCCCTTCACTGAGGACTTTGATTTTATCTAGCGAGTGCAGAGTAGAAAGCAGGAAGGGATCATGGGGGATGGGGGTAACAAGGCATCCGGCTAAGTGGATGAGCACATTGACTTGAAGGCAATTTTTGCAATAGGGGCTAGGGTGGAAATGGCCACTTATTCTAGTTGGCATCTATTTATTCTGCAGTAGAACACACACTTCACATCCTTCAGTGGAAATCATGAAGACTGTTTGAGTGTATGTACAGTAGAGAGAGAGAGAGAGAGAGAGAGAGAGAGAGAGTGTGTGTGTGTTCCTATCAGTAATCCTTTGAACAAATTTAATACAAACCTTCCATCTTTGGGAAGAAATCATGTTATTTTGATCTGCTATCATAAAGGACAACTAGCCAAAAAGATGGAAGTTGAGTGAGAGTAATTGGAAAATTCCAAAAAGGTTACTGCTTTCCAGCTAAGAACATTAAAGGTTATAGCTTAGGAAAGTAAATTTGCTGAGGAAACAAAAAAGAAAAGGACAAGTTGTCTGTTCAATATCAGCTAAATGTCCTAAATAAAATGGACATGGAATAAAAACAGTAAAAAAATATGTAAGTCTAGGGGTTGACCCTGAGGTATAGGAATTAGTGGGGAGCTCATATTTGGGGGAGGGTAATTTAGGTGAAGGCTATTTGTGTACATAGGATTGGTTCTTGGTGCCTCTGCTAATTCCCTGATTTCTAACAGTGTTGCTTCTTCTCCCTCTTATTCTTACTATTCTTCTGTTACTCATCTATTTTCTTTACTCCTCTTGCTTGACTTTCTTCCCTCCTAGCATGGAACTTGACTCCTACTAACCCAGTGTTTGACAAGAGTTTGTAACAATCAGCTGGAAGGCTGCAAATGCAATAGTTTGAGATGTAAAGTTCTTTCTGAGGATGAAATTCTAAATGAATCAAAGCAAATGAGGAAATTCAAGTTAGTAGTATTCAGTGATCTTCTAGAAGCTCAGCCTATGCCAAATAGCAAATTAAAAATTACGAGCTCTTCCAAAGAGACTTCAAACTTATTCTGTAAAACTTCGTGAAGCACATGTATTATGATACTTTCAGAATGAAAATACACGGTTCCATGTAGCGAGGGGGCCTGATCGTTCCCTAGGCGGATGTGACAAACACTTTGCAAAATAAGATAATGCAGTATAATTAGTGGAACACAAACTCTTTGGCATAAGGTCCTTGTCTGATTCTCTGCCAAGAATTCATATTGTGAAAGCTCTTTTTATCCACCAAACTGTATTAAATCCCAATTATCGTTTCCATGAGGTCACTAATGTTGCTATACTGAATTGGCCTAATTCTAGCCAAAAGAAAGTACATTTAGTGGTCAAAATGTTCTCTATAATAGCATCATTTGTGATTTTAATTTTTTAATATTAAAGAAGCTTGCTGATGCCCATACAACCTTCAAAAGTCCCCACTTGGGAATCACATTTGATGTCATTGGGAGCTAGATATTGGCCTAGTTTGGCTGCACCAACTGATAAGGAAATAACTTTGATCTTTCTAAATAGGATAATGAACCGCTTAGTTTTGCTTATTTCCTAAGATGCTTCCCTAAATGTGAGAAGTCCTATTTTAAAACAGAGAAAGCTTGGGCAGTTGAAGAGAAGTTGGTCACTTTGTTCTTCAAGGATATAGAAATAGTAAATTTTGAACAGACTGGAAATCAGAAAGCCTGAAACAGGGCACTGGAGGCCAGTGAGGGAAGAACCAAGAATATTCATATTTGGAGACAGTGAGTAGCTAGTATGATCACGTCGGGGAGTAACTGAAGATGGTTAATGCAAACAAGGAGGCCTATAATGAGTGGCCTACAGGATTAAAATGCTTCTGATTCAGACGCTTGGGGAGGGATTCCTCTCTCTTCAGGAGACATCATTCTGGAGTTGAGAATGAGGCATGTCTGGCCCTACCAACCAGAACACCAGAACCCTGTAATTTAGTTTTTGATAGCATATGTCTGTTTAGCTCTCAATTTCATGCCTGTTAAGCTCCTATAGATGCACTCTCTTCAAGGACGGGGACTGGATGTTCTCTTTATATTCATATCTGCTACAAAGTCTAACAAAGCTTAGCTTTGATATTATTTAATGAATAGTACTTCAATTTGGTTAAAAGATCTTGCAACATGAGGTGAGGAGAAGGATCTGACTGGGTTACAAGGTGCATTCTACACAATGCCTGTGGTCCCTGATATTCACGCAACTTAATGTCACAGCATCAAGGATGACCCAGTGTGTCCCAGTAGTGGCAAAAGCCACATTTGAATATTGGAAAATCTTGGAGTACAGACTGAGGACCAGTTCCAACCTCTGGGCACTGGGCTTCAGGGACATCCCTGATTCATTAGGACAGAGAGCATGTTGAGTTGTCAGCAACCAATGTGGTGACCCAGGCTTTCACTTACTGTCTGGTGACTTATTTTAAGCATCTGTGGTTTCTCAGCCTTCTTACCAATTAAAAATGTGTTCTGGATGAAGGCTGGAGAGATCAGAAAGATACCTTCAAGAGTGGCAAAAATCATGGTGCTTTGCTGAAATCCATGGCTAAATGGGTCATCTCTGCCACAGTGTGGATGTGTCATCTGTTGGCTGGGCTATGGAAGGCAATGTTCTAACTGGAGCATTCTCACTGTTCTCTCTGCCCAGTGTTTGCTTTTTCTGGCACCTATACTTTGCTCTTTGTGGCCCGAACCCTCCAAGGCATTGGCTCTTCATTTTCATCTGTTGCAGGTAAGGCTGATAAACATCTCTTACCCGCTTCTGCTGCCCCAGACATGATCAGGTTTATATGAGAAAATTAAGGACGATGTCATCCTGGTAGGTAGACCGTATGATTCAGGAACAAGGTAATTGGAGAGTGGCTAGTGGCCCATAGATCCCTAAGCATGATGTAATTTCCTGCAGTCATATTTACTTGCAGCTAAGTCATGTCAGAACAAACCCACGTAAAACCACAAAGTAAGCTAGTGTTTTATTTAGTGCCACTTCATGGCCTTTTCTCTGTTTCCCTCTTATCAATTCATAGGGTCTTAGATTAACATTATCAATAACTCCATCATAGTTTGCAGAGTATTACCAAATATAGTATTTTGTGTAATACCGAAAGGCTGTTATTCCAGTTATAGGACTAAGCAGCCTGAGATGCAGCAGCCAGGCATTGGCAGGCCACACCCTCCCCTGATGCTGGGCATTTTGTTCTGGTCCTTGGGTACTGTGATGAACTGGACAGTCATTGTTCATCGCCATTCCTTTCTGTGGCCCTCTCCATAATCCCATGCAAGGAAATGTGCTAATAAATGATAAAACACTATGAAATGAGACATAATTGGACAATGGTAATCTGTGTTATCCTTCCCAGATGTCATTGCACTTTCAACATTATTAATGCACAGAGATTGAGTAGTGTGAGAATTCAGGGCCCGGCCCTGTGGGGAGCAGTTTTGTAATATACTGTGGGCTAACTTTGGTGGGCTAACAACTTGAACTGGAATTGTAGCTATGATTATCACTCAAGATATAATAGGACAGGTATGAAGGATTTTGAGAGACAGGTATGAAGGATTTTGCAGAAACCTCCTATATGCAAACTCCATCCATCATCCTTTGCTCAGGTCTCGGGATGCTGGCCAGTGTCTACACAGATGACTACGAAAGAGGAAAAGTCATGGGAATCGCTTTGGGGGGCCTGGCTTTGGGAGTATTAGGTAAGTTGTACCCAGCTGGAGGTGAAGGTTCAGGAGTATGAAAAGGACACAGCACACCCATCAGATGTGGTTCTAGGAGGTACATGTTCCCAAAGTTGTGGAAGACAAGTATTTTCCTCCTTGGCCCGATCACATGTTAACTTCTTCAGAAACATCACCAAGGAAAAGCTTCATTTCTTTTTCCTTTAAGAAGCTGAATAGCTCGCAGTTCCTGGAGAAGGCCTGGAAGACCCACTTGTCTGTGGAAGTAAATTTCCCCACATTAGCCAGCATTGCTGCTTTGTCTCTGATTCTACACATGGCCAGGACTTTTGGCATCAGAGCATGTATTTTGCCCGCTTCTCTGCTGAAATTCTTAAAAATATCGTCTCTTTTACTCCTCACCGCCACTTTGCGGAGCAGGAATGATTGTCGCCAGGATAGAAATGAGGATAAGAAAAGCTAAATAAACCATTCAAGGTCACAAAGCCAACAATGTCAGAGTCCGAATAAAGGCTAAGATTTTTTGCATTTAAAATCTCAAGTTCCGGGGCTGGGGGTGTGTCTCAGTGGTAGAGCACTCACTTACCTAGCTCTAAGGCAGAAGATTATATTTCTTTGAGGTTCATCTTTTTTGTTACCTAATTGACTAGTCCTGACAAGTCACTTCTTTTTGCGGAGTCCTTCCCAAGCACAATGCTAACAGAAGCAGGTAAGAGAAAGCTCTGGAAATAGTCCTTTCCTCCGAGAACTAACAAGCTCACTGGGAATACCTGGAAGTCTGTTTCCTGACCAGTGGCCACGTTCTACCACCACAAGAAGGAGAGAGAACAAAACCCTATTCCTTGTTAGTAACTACCCCACACTCAACCCTAAACTTTGGTGCATTCTAGACTCGTTCATTCCAGTTGCTCCCAGGGGCATAAGCCCATTGTATTCTCTACAGCTGCTTCAGTGTGCGCTCTTCACCCTTTCTTCCTCGAACATGATGCCTGTGCCCTGCCTGACTTCTTTCACAATTCTTCTTTCCTGTGTGGTACCACGAAAAGAATCTTCCTGAGCGGAGAGCTGGGGTATTTCTTTTCTGTTAAATAGCGTTGATGTTTCTCCCTAGGCCGTAAAGCCAAGAATATCTTATGTGGATATCTGACGCCCTTGTTCCCTCTCCGATACTCCTACCCTAATAATAGTGGCTTCCTCCTCCATCTCCCTCATTTCTTCTAGCACCTGTGTTCTGCCACAACCTTCTTCCCAACCACTTCCCAGCACTCTGCACTGGGGCAGTTGGACTTTCTGGCCACTTCACTGTGTTTACATGGTACTTTGTGCACACAATGTTTTCCTTTTAAGATTTTCATCACAATCCAATTATTTGTTCCTCCCTCCCCTAAGCCAGCCCCTCTCTCCCCGTGCACACACTATTTCCTCTCCTACAAAGTGCGCTCTGTGGGGACAGGGACCAAGTCTCCTCCGTCTGAGTCCCTATAGCCCTGGTGGAGCTTAGTCCCTAGTAGGCTTTCAGCCAATGCTCACTAGATGGTGGTTGATTCTCCCTGGCTGGAATTGGCCTTACCTCTGGTGTCTGCGTGGCTTTATCTTTCCAGTGGGAGCTCCCTTTGGAAGCGTGATGCATGAGTTTATTGGGAAGCCTGCCCCCTTCCTCATCTTGGCCTTCCTGGCACTACTGGATGGAGGTAGGTCAGTGATGGACCCCTGGGTAGGTGATGTTCAGGGTCAGGTTGGTGGGACATTATTCTATGTGTCAGTTTTCACTACTAATGGCTGGTATAAACATATTTAGATAAATCAAGGGTTCCCTATTCTAGAAAAGAGGGAAGAAGCCCATGGAAGTAGAAGGTAGCATCAATATGGCTGTTATAAAAACCTTCAGCTGACCAGCTGAACTGTCTATCTGTCCTTCTTCTTTCTTAGGACTCCAGCTCTGCATCCTGCATCCTTCCAAAGTCTCTCCTGAGGTGAGTAGACACCAAGCTCCACATGGACATCTCTTCGATACCAAGAGATACAGAAAATTGCTAGGAAAATTGCCGAGCGTGACTGTCACACCACTGGGAAATGGGATGGGAACTGAATCAGGAAACATGGAAACTGTAGTTAGATTCCCCTATAGGGTAGCATTTAGGGTAGTATGAGCAACGGCAAAGGATTCTCGCTGAATATTAGGTAGACAAAGACGGATGGAGGAAGGGCCCCCCAAAAAACCCAAGAAGTTATTTCTCAGTGAAGATTATCGAAGGCCTCTAGATCACCTTTCCATGGGGGGGGGGGGAACTCTCCAAGAGAATCCCTAAGAAAATATCATTCTGCCACAGTTAATAAACATCAGAGTTGGTACTTGTTTGACTCCAAACCAAAGATGGCTGTGAGAAATCTGTATCAGTGTTGTGGGAAATTTCTCAATGAACAGAAGAGACAAGAATGCAGAGACTATGGGAAAGTTTGACCTACAGACTTTGACTTTCCATCCCACAGTCCATCGTGGTGTTCCAGAAGAAAATCAAGCATAGGTTAAAGCTCTAATGGCTTTTTATGTCCCTAGAGCTCAACCTCATACATAGGCTGATTATCTTATTAGAAATTGAGGATAAACAGAGAAGCAACTGAGAGAATTTGACACAGTTGACATTTCGAGAATGTCAACTCTGGTGATGACACCTTCTGCTGTCTGCCGGAGCTGAGACAATGTCACGCTTTGGGAACTGGTTATGGGAGTAGGGACATCTGAGTACTCAGTGAGGAAGTTGTAACCACCCCCACCCCCTGCCCAGAGCTCCTCAGAGCAAGGAGCATCGCACACCTCTGTCTAGTCTTCAGGACCTAGGATGTGCTTGGTCCCAGCGCCATTCCAGCACCTGCTGTGGCCTAGGAATATTATTCCAGGTGGTTTCAGCACTTATTACTATTTTCTGTGCTGATAGTGATGAAACACTCAACAAACTTGCCAGGTCTGGAGAAAAAGACACTGGGAAAGAAGTCTGGCAACAGATTTTTTTTTTTTTTTTTGGTAAGAACTTAATTATGTGAGAAAAAGAGCACTTCATTAGACTTTTAAAACTTTTTTTTGAAATATCTTTGAACTTACAGAAAAGTTATAAGCATGATACAGAGACCTGCCACATTCCCAGGTTCTTGGCCAGTGTTTACTATTTTGCCGTATTTGTTCCATCATTCCATGCCTCTGGGTCCTCTGAGGTGGCCCTTCTAAGCTCACTGTGGGGACTCAGGCTTAGCCTGTGGTTCTGCCAGTACAAACGCTGGTGCAGAGAGCTGAAGTGGAAGTGGCCTCGCATACCTGCTGTCTGGTCCCAGAATTTTCACCCTTCAGTCTGACCTGGCTGAGGTCATCTGGAGACAGAAATCATATGTATGTGGGTTATGTCACCCCCTCTCTGTGACCACCATTGTGCCTGCCTTGCACACAGGATAGGCTCTGCCTTCAGCTCACTCTGGGCAAGTCACTTTCTGCTCCCAGACTTGGGTTTCCTGGTCTCTGCAGTAAAGCACAAGTGTAAATGGTCTCCAGGGCCCTGTGTTTACATTCCTGGATTCTGTGAAGAGAGGAAGCAAGGACGTAACCGCTGTACACATGGGAGTTTTTGTTGTTCATGTTCTCAGAGTGCAAAGGGGACTTCGCTCATTATGCTTCTCAGAGACCCTTATATCCTGGTGGCTGCAGGTAAGCCAGCAATGGACTCCTTCTGGGCCAGGTGAGTCTGGGCTTCCCGCAGCCAAGTCTCTCATGGAATCATCTCTCCAGGTTCTCTCTGTCTTGCCAACACGGGAGTGGCCATCCTGGAACCCACACTGCCCATCTGGATGATGCAGACCATGTGCTCCCCTGAATGGCAGCTAGGTGAGTGACCTGGGACCCCCCCCTTGGACTTGGGCAGGAGCTGGGTACCATGGGCCACTTCTCAGGTAATCAACAAGCATCATCCAGCCCAGGTGATGTGCATCTCAGAGAGACAATGTGATTCCTTCATAGAATTAGCTTGTGTAACCACACTCATGAGTCCAGCCAGAGTCTGTGGGCCGTCCTGAGAAATAGCCTGGGAAAGCTTGGGCAGAGAGGGTGATGGAGGCTACGGAGACGTCCCATAATGGGTTGTGTGTAAAGAGATTAAAAATGCCCAGTAAAAAGGGTCTTGTTTCAGTTCCTCTGATTAGCTGTGTAAACTTGTGCAAATCACCTTTTCCAAATGAGGATCCATTATCTAGTTCAAAGGGAAAATGGAAGCATAAATGACATAAGGTGTAGAAATGCCATACATATATATGTTATTTGTTTGTTTTTGCAGTGTTGGGGATGGAATCCAGGACATTCACACTCAGTTATTTTCTCAGCTCGTGTTTTGGGGGTGTTGATTCTAAGACAGCCTCACTAAGTTGTAAATTGCCCAGGCTGGGCTCAAAGTTGTGGTCCTCCTGCCTCAGCCTCCCTAGTGCTGGGATTACAGGCCTGCACCACCAGGCCCAGCTCCATGCACACTATTAATGTGTACCACCGTGGCCATCCACCCTAACGGTAGGAATAACTGACATGGGGTGTGGACACGTTTTCTAGCACACAGAGTACGTACCACTGAGTGCATGCACTTTCTTCTCTTCTCTTCTCCATCCCTTTCTGCTGCCTTTTCGCTTCTAAAAGAAGCTGCCTAGCCCAGCAGCTCTCCCCCAGGGAAGGTGCTGAGCTCTGTGTCCCGTGGAAAGCCCTGGGGCCCTGAGAGAGGCCTCCTTCGTGTCTGCTGGACGTCACACCTGAGCAGAGAGAGAAGCTCCAGCCCTTCCCAGGAACCTGAGGAAAGGGGACAGAGGAGGCAACCACCTGCAAATGGCTTAGTCACTGCAGGGAGGGGAGAGCATGGGGCTGTGTGTTGGGGGGGGCGGTGCTGATAAGAATAGGCTAGCGTTTAGGATGCACTAAAAACACCAAATCTAATTTTTTTAGGGGACAGTTGTAGGCAAGGCTCCTGGCTGCACTCCTAGCTCCAAATTGGATTTGTCTAGGCGGCAACTGCCTCTGAGCATGACAATTAATTGAGTTAGTGCTCCACACAGAACACGTCCCCTGCATGGAACCCTGGCCACTCGGGCTCCTGGTGCCCCTGAGCACCTGCAGAGGGAGCAGCCCTGCCCAGCCTCGGTTGCCACTTACCAGCAACATGAATAGCTCTTCTCAGGGCTCTGGGCCTGTCAGGTCTAGCATCAAAGGTTCCCCAGTGATGACATCATAGTCCCCTGGCAAGGTCGTGAACTCTGATTGTGGGCACCAGATAGCAGGTCAGTAAAAACAAAAAGCTGTCTGTGTGGTGACACCGATCTGCAATCCCAGCACTCTGGGAGGGGAACGCAAGGAGATCACAAGCCAGAGCCCAGGCTGGGAAACTTAGAGAGGGGGTGGGACCTTTTCTCACCACCAAAATAAAAATTAAAATGGGCTGTGATGTAGCTCAACGTGAAGGCCCTGGGTTCAGGCTCCAATAACAGCAGCACAAAGTCCTGCGGAGATTCCAGGTGGTTGCCTGCAGTCAGCTGATGGTCATTCTTAGAAACCACTGCTCAATGGCCATGGTGGTGCTATAATCCCAGCGATCTGGGTCGCTGAGGCAGAAGGATTTCAAGTTTGAACCTGCCTGGGCAACTGAATGATGTAGACCTTGTCTCAGAATCAAAAATCAAAAATGAGCTGGGATGTAACTCAGTGCAAAGGCTCTGGGTTCAGCCTCTAGGAAGAAAAAGAGCACCATCATTCTCCACTGAGGCGCTAGGGGGAGAACACCTCCAGGTTGTGGGAGAAGCAGAGGTGACAATGGCCCTGTTGAGAGTGACATGCTGTCTGTCACGCTGCCCCACTGCATGCTGCACTCTGTCACTGAGGGCAGGAAGGAGCCTCAGCTTTGGAAACAGGTCCACCCGGGTCTGAACTGTGATCTGGCCACTTACTGATCCATCACTTGGAGTAAGTTATTTCACCTCTTTGAACTCTACTTTTTTGAAGTAAAAAAGAGAGAGAGATTTTTCTCAGAAATGTTTGGCCTAAGTATTTATTCCAAAGAGATTCATACCATGCATGGAATATGGTCTATACATAATCAGTACAAATTATCATTAACTATTTTCTTTCTTTCGTTCTTTCTTTCTTTCTTTCTTTCTTTCTTTCTTTCTTTCTTTCTTTCTTTCTTTTACCTTAGCTCATTTTTATAGCCACAGCTGTGTGATCCGTCACCCTTAAAGACACAAGTGTATCTGGAACACACAGTGTAGCTGTTATGTGAATGACAGCCTGGTCCTAGAGAGCCGGCAATGAGGATTGGGGAAAATCTCAACTGGGAAACTCCACACTGTTCGCAGTGCTGTCAAGGGGACGTATCCATCCCAGCGAGCTTCCTAGTGCTGCCCATTTCCTCAAATCAGATAACCAGCCAAATGCTTATAAGCTCTAAACTTTTATTTTTAAAGCAATTACACATAAACCAATAGGTACACCTTGAAGCGGAGGGCCACCCCCATGCAGATAGGCTAGGCAAATACCGGAACCATGCTTCGTTTCCACTCCACAGAAGAGAATATTAAAAGCAAACACGCTGTCAGCCAGGACCTGGTGGACTGTTGACTTTGGGTTTAGTTGTGATGGTCATGATCTTTTCTATTGGGCTGCATTGCTTCCTCAGTGCACAGAAAGGTGAAGAGAGGGCTAGTGAGTCGCAAAGAACCTCACACACTCACATCCAAGGCCAGCCAGGTCCTACGCCAGAGCCATCTGCGGCCACACCACCGAGGTGGGGTGGTGGAGATGCTTGATGTCGGAGTGAGAAGCTAGGGTTCACGGTCCCTGTCACTCTCCGTTGTTTATGAGGCACTTAACTCTTGTAACACAACGTGCAAAACACTTGATACACAGCATCTCCTGTAACCCCACAGTCAGTCTGCTAAGACTTGTCATCGACCTTTGTATTGGTGCATTTTTGTTACTCTAATAAAATACCTGAAGCAGGCTCCCTTTGTAAAGTAAAAAAGGCTCATGTAGCACACAACTCTGGGAGCCAATGGTCCGAATAATGTAATGCCAGAGTCCTCTAGCTTCTCCCCTGTGTTGGCATAGGATCTCCAAACCCAGAACCACAAGGTTCGGGGATCCTGGAACACAGACGGGAGGACTTTGCTGTCTTGTAGGAGACAAGGCATTTCAGTTCATGGGCTTGTCGCAAAGCGACTCTGCTTCCTTCCCAGGTGTCGCTTTCCTGCCGGCCAGTGTGTCCTACCTCATTGGCACCAACCTCTTCGGTGTTCTGGCCAACAAGATGGGCCGGTACGTAGCCTGGGGAACTGGGGGGATGACGGGCGTGTAAGATGGGACTGCGCTTTGAGGTTGGACCTGCACTCAGGATGATGCCCCACTTCTCTGAGATTGAACGTTTAAAACGAGCACATAGTAATTTAAAATACATGTCTTCCCACTGGGATGTGCCCCCAGCTGCCCCTAGGGGATTCTATAGAGGCAACTCTGAAGCCACCAAAGGGTAAGGTTTGGGACTAAGAGGTATGCATCCAAATTTGGCCCCTCCACTGCAAAGAAAAGCAGTTAAAACTTAGTTTTATCTGTGGTACTAGGTATATAGATTTAAAAATAAATTTAAAAGCACTGTCAGAGGAAATTAAAGATGAGAAAATTGTTATTTTCTGTGATTTCTGAGGTGGAGCTCTAAGATCAAATATTATATGAACAGGGGCTGGAGGAATGACTCAGTGGTTAAAGCACTTGCCTAGCAAGCGCTAAGTACTCAAGTTCGATTCCCGAACACCACATAAGCTCAGGATGATGGTACATGCCTGTAATCCCAGCACTTGGGAGGCTGAGACAGGAGGATTGCCAGGAGTCCGAGGCCAGCCTGGGCTCCATATGAGTGCAGGGCCAGCCTGGGCTATAGAGAGAGACCCTGTCTCAAAAAAGAAAAATGATATAATAGATGGGAAGTGGTAGGTTTAATCACTTGTTTTGTAGTATTTTTTAAAGATTGAGATTGTGATTCCTGTTACTTTGCCTTATTTTAGAAATCCTGGGTCTTTTCTACTTCCATATAAGTTTGAAAGTTGTTTTTTCTACTTCTGTGAAGAATATTGTTGCCATTTTAATTGGTATTCCGTTGAATCTATATAGTTACTTTGAAAGTATGGCCATTTTGACAATATTAGCTCTTCCTATCCGGAAGTAATAGGAACCAGGAAATAGTGTGACTCAAGTTCAGGGGCTGTTCCCGGGGGCTGCGTGCCTTCTGAATCAACAGATTCCTCTTCTGAGGGAAGCAAGAGCGTGTACTTGTCCCACTGTCTCATTTCAGCCTCTGCCATGGGAAGGGGGATGGAGCTGGGGGCTGGGAGAGGAGAGAGATAAGGGTCAAGGAAGGATGGGGATGGACTTGGTCGAGTACAGATACACTTACCTTTCCGAATCCTTAGGAGCTGTTGGGATTAGGTGCGGCTGGCCGATGTGATGGGTCTGAGGTGGCAGATGGAAGGGGTCTCTCCTCTGAGCCTTCTTTGATGGTGACTCTTCCTCTCAGGTGGTTGTGCTCCCTGGTTGGCATGGTGGTCGTAGGGACCAGCTTGATCTGTGTACGTATGATGAATGCACACCCATTCCCAAGGTGAATGTAATCATTCTGCACTCTATGCTAATAAAAATAACTATGATTTGAAAAAAAAAGAAGTAAAATGAGACCTCAAAGAGAAACAGACAGACATTTAAAGATAATCTTTCTTCAAAATGAGCAGAGTGGAGCTGGCAAGGACTGTAAAAAAGTTATTTCTCAGCAAGCAGGACTTCTTAGCATTGGAGGAGACGCTTCCCGTCAAAGTGGAGTGTCACTGAAGGGAGATGGGGCAGGAGAGGAAGAGGAGGACAAAGGCCAGCAAGAGCAGAGCTCTGTGCAAATGGGCATGAGGGGAGGAGGGAGCTGCATCATTGTCCTTTTCTGGGGTCAGATACATGGTGCATTCTGTGGGTTCATTTATTCACCCACCCAGAGGGGTCCCCACAAAACACCAGGAGAACCATCACCTGTGCTTCAGTTTCTGACACCAGAATGCTTGGCAGAGAAAGAAAGATAAGGAAAGGCTTTTTATTTGAAAGAACCTCTTTTGAGCTCCCCATCCTTCATCTCCTTCTGTTCCAGTGGCCAGCATGGCCCACAGCCTCGCACAGCCTCGTGGCCTGAAGGCCATCAGATCAGAGATGCTGAGCTCTGAGCACCCGGCTCAGAACGGGCTGGAGCTCAGAACTCCATTCCAGCGGTGGCACCTGCCATTTGTGTGCCGACCAGCTACTTATGTCACCTCTCTGCTCAGTGTCCCCATCTGTGTCTGCTAGCAGCTCACCGGGAGGTAGAGCTAATCCACATACACTGCATCCCGGTGTGTGGTATGGCCCATGGCGGCCCCCAGTGAGCCTCAGCCAGTCCTGTTGACCAACAGAAGCACCTCCCGGGGCATCAGCCCCAAAATGTTACCACCACAAACATCTAAATTGTATGCTAACCATTTGAGGGTAAGCATGCTGGATGGTGTGGGTGATAGGCACCCAGAAAAGGAGGCAGGAGACCTGCCTAATTGGGCCGGGTGGGCAGTAGGAATGAACATTCCAGATTGCTCATGTGGCACCCACACATGCCCCCTGGTTAACTGGGGCATGTTTTCTTGCTCCAATGGCCAACAGGGTAAGGAGTTAAATAAAACCTTTGGAAAAAAGTTTATAATGGAAAGGAGGGCAAATCTATTCAAGGAAGAATGGGAGTGAAAGGATTTGGGTGGAAAAGGCTAGAGGATAAGGGTAGAGAATGGGTGAGCCAAAGAGGACCCTTGTGGCACAATCGAGTCACGTCTGGTCTTGCTAGTGATTAGCTCTTTAAACTTTGGGATGCAACTGACACAAGTCTGATTTCATTTGTTACCACAGAGGTCAAAGTTAGGTGTGGTCAGCCTGATAGCACAGGCTTGTAATCCCAGCGCTCTGAGAAGCCGAGGCAGGAAGATCACAAAACTGAGCTCATCCTGGGCTACTTGGCCACTTAGAAAGAATCTGCCTCAAAATTTTAAACAAATGAAATACAAAAATCCTGGGAATGTAACTCAGGGCACAAGCTGTGGGCTCGTCCCCTTTACACACGCACGCAGAGGTGGAGGTGAAATTTCTTTATGATGAGATGTGAGGAATCAAAGAATGTGTGTAGGAAAAAGAAACAGAAAAAATTCCATGAGTGTGCACAGGGCACACAATAGATGCTTCTGTGTGGAGCCTATGAGCACTGTGCCCCGACCCGGCCCAGCTGAATTCCTGGCAGGTTCTCTCCATTCTCCTGCAGGTTCCTCTGGCTCACAATATTTTTGGTCTCATTGGCCCCAATGCTGGCCTGGGCTTTGCCATAGGTAAGAGGTGCCCTCTGAGGCAGCAGGGAGCCCTCGGAGGTTGGGTTTGGGCCAGGTGTTTTTCTTTCTTCTTTGCTCCTCAGAGGAGGAGGGTGGAGAAGGAAAAGAGCAAGAGGCAGCTGGCAGGGGTGTGGAGAGGTGGGCACACACTGCCTATCTGGGACCAGTGTCGGTGGAGTGGGAGGACCGCAGGCTACGAGAAGGAAGGGGTAAAATGGAGGAGGAGAGGAGGGCATGTCATGGCTGTGCTCAAGGCTAACTGGTGGTCTCCTGTTGGCCTTGGCCCCAGGCATGGTGGACTCCTCCCTGATGCCCATCATGGGACACCTGGTGGACCTGCGCCACACCTCGGTGTATGGGAGCGTCTACGCCATTGCTGATGCAGCTGTGTGTGCAGGCTTTGCTATAGGTATGTTGGTCAGGAAGAGCAGACCTGGGTGCCCCACTGGCTGCCATCTACTGTTGGTTACCTGGAAGAGCAGCCAACCAGCTGACCATTCTGAGTATCTCAAGATATCTGAGCTGGTGACTTCCTCTGGGTCACCCCCTGCCCCAAATATCTGACAGGTGATGGAGGCTCAATGAACACTGTGAATTTGATTTCTTCTTCACAGGTCCGTCTACTGGGGGCGCCATGGTGCAGGCCATTGGCTTTCCCTGGCTCATGGTGGTCTTCGGGATGGTCAACATCTTCTATGCCCCTCTCTGCTACTTCCTGCGGAGCCCCCCTGCCAAGGAGGAGAAGCTTGTAAGGCGATTTCACTGCTTAAAAGTCTGTTTCTTTCCATTGCCCACCCCCTCTCTTTTGGTGGTGGTGGTGGTAAGTAGCCCAAGGCCTTTTATACTGAGCTACATCTTCCTAGCCCATGTTTAGTTTTGATTTTGAGTCAGACTCTCACTAAATCTTTACATTTTCCAGGCTGAGTTTGAATTTGCGATTGTCCTGCCTCAGCGTCCCATGGCCCTGGGATCGTGGGGCTGGCTCTCTTACCCCTTCATCCCATGCCTATTTCCTCCCTCTATAGATCATCTCTCTGCCCTGCCATATTTTTAGATCTTTTCTTCATGTGTATCTTTCTACCGCATCCTTCCTTATTTCTCCTTCTTTAAGTAATCACCTCCTCTCTCATCTGGCTATTAAGAAAGATATTAAATAAAGAAGAAAAGTGGAGGTGGACAAGGTGGTGCAGGCCCATAATTCCAGCCCTCTGGGAGGCTGAGGCAGGAGAATCACAAGTTGGAGCCCACCCTGGGCAGCTTAGTGACTTAGCAAGATACTGTCTCAAAGTAAATAAGTAAATAAATAAATAAATAATAAAAGATAATAAAGAGAGAAAAGCTGGCGGTATAGCTGAGTGTGAAGGCCCTGGGTTCAATCCCCAGTACACCCCAAAATGGGGAAAGAAGCGTGAAAGCTCATAACGAGTTGGTGTTATTCTGTAGTTACTAGAACACCACAAGTTACCAAGTTATTTATCCCATGAATGGACTGACTCCCAGTGGGCACATCCATTCATTTATTTGTCCACTCATTCGTTCATGGAGCCTGCCATTATAATTACTGAGCCTTGTCATTTAAAGTACTAGAATCCCAGATCAAAGATCCGCAGCATATGAACTTAGTTCACAGAGCAATTTCCTCTTGAACTTGAGCACCTTGAGGATTATCTTGGCTCCCAATCTGCTTGGCAGATGACTGCAGAAAGCCTTGGTGGCAGGCCTAGACACCGGGAAATTGTTCGTTGCATTGTGGCCAGGAAGTAGGGGACAGAGGGCAGAGCCAGAGCCACGCCCCAGTGGCCTGCAAGTTGGAAGAGACCCATCCTGCCCACCTGGCCCCACCCCTCAACAGCCTGTGAACTCGTCAACGGAGGAATCCGCTGGAGTCAATTAACCCCCAGTCCAACCACTTTCCTGCACACATGAGACTTTGGATAACAGCCTGGATTCCAACCACAACCGATAGGTTGTGGGATGGTTGGGCCTGCTCAACAGGAGAAAAGGAGATGAGAGATTCTGAGAGAGAGTGGTGCCAATTTCAGCCAGCTTCCTGCTACTGTGTGTGTGTGTGCGTGTGTGTGCGTGTGCGTGCCTGTGTGTGTTACTGGGGATGGAACCAAGAGTCTTCACACAGAACTACATCCCTAGCCCCTAGCCCTTTTTTCATTCTCTTTGTCCTTTTTTTTTTTTTCTTGAGACAGGGCCTTGCTATGCCGTTTAGGCTGGTCCTGAACTTACTATGTAGTCCAGGCTGGTCTTGAAATCACAGCAATCTTCCTGCCTCAGCCTCCCACAGTGCTGGCATTATAGGCTTGTGCCATGGGCCTAGTAAGCCACCACTGGGATTCAATAACAAGCCCATCTGCTGTGTGTTTGGACCAGGGTTGCCTGCTTGGGTACGTGGAGGCCTGTGTAGGCACAAGGCGTGCACCTGAGGGACAGGAGGGGGAGACGGGCAGAGAGGAGCACTAATTTCTCTTCTTGCTTCTTGCTGAAGGCTATTCTGAGCCAGGCCTGCCCGCTGGACACCCGGACGTTTGCACCCCAGAAGCTGGCGAAGGACTTCCCCTTGGGGGACAACAGTGATGAAGAGGCCGAGAGCGAGGAGTAGGGCAGAGGGTGGCCCCAAGCCCCGTCACCGGGAACCCCCAAGGCTTGGGCTTCAGGGCCCAGCTCTCCCTGGGCCCCAGACCGGTGGGCCTCACTTCTCCCCAGTTCCCTTCCAGGGGTGCCAAGCCCGCTGCCCTCCTCACATGGGCAGCCCAAGCTCTCCCCAGATACTTCCATGCTGCAGGCGCCCATCCTGTGGGAGGACAGAGCGGGGACGCTTGCTCCCCTGCTGCTCCGTGGTTAAACTTGGGGCGAGCTCTGCAGGGTGACTCGTTTCCTGGAGGCGGCAGCGAGTGGTGCACCCCTTAAGCCAGAGGGGTGCCGACAAGCCTGGCTTCGCTTGTTTCCCGATTTTCCTTGGCACCTTTCCAGCATACTCTACGAGTCTCGTCATCTGTTTCTCCGCATATCCTCCTGAGATTTCCCAGCTGAGCTGAGCCGGTGTCCTCAACATTCCACCGCTGCCAAGGGCAAGAATATTTTGCTTATTTAAAAAAAGGAATAAATGGAGTGGCTTTTCTGTAGCTAAACCTAAAGCTTCTATGACTTTACCTCAGGTGAATGTCTTCCTATTTGGAGGGGGGCTGGGCGGTTGAGCCCAGGGCCTTCATGCTAAGCTACACCCCCAGACTTTTTGAATTGTTTATTGGGGACAAGATCTCATGAAGTCACTCAGTTGTTCAGGCTGGGATCAAACTTGTGATCCTCCTGCCTCAGCCTCCCAACGTGCTGAGATCATGGCCCTGCCCCACCATGCCCTACCCAATTTATTATTCAGTTGAAAGAAGAAGTATGTTTCTCTTAGAGTGAGTTCCTGACTTCTCATGACTTTCTATGTGGCTTTACTCTCCTGACCCTCAGACTCCTAGAAGTAAAAACAGATGAAGGACAGAAAAACAAAACCAAAAACATTGTACTAGATCCCAGTTGTGTCAGGAAGAAGTGAAAAGAAACGCAACTGCCTTGAAATCTCCCCAACACAGGATTTCCCAATGCAAGACCTATACCTGTCAACAAATAAGCCATTATCTAATTCAGACAGGGCAAACCGGATGCAGGCTTGTAGCATGAGGGACAGGGGACGTGGCAGCCGTCCGGAGCAGCTTGCCATCTAATCGGGCACAGGATGTGCGCAGTGTAAACACAGTCAAGACTGCGGGTCCTAGCCTAATGCTAACACTGCGCATTCGAGATCAAGTGGGTGGGAGGCTGCAGTCAGGGTGGGGGACCACAGCAGAGGTGGAGGCGGAGAAACGCTGGGAGACCCGGAGCACCGGCTGTGGGGTCCAGTCCTTAGCTGCACAGACACTGGGCTCTGGTCCTCTTCAATGATGAAGTTCTGATGAGTAGATCTGTTTTAAGGGGTTTGACATTAACCAGACTCCCCCAGTTTGCAAATCCAAATGTATTTACGTTACTAAGACCATATACATCTCAGATTTTGAAGGACTTCAAAGGTAAAACTGGAAAATTGTCCAAATGGATGAGCTGGAAGTACCAAGGCAGGCTGAGTAAGTGTACCCTGCGGGCTGCGCCCACCTGGAGGGGGCTGGGCGGGCGTGTGGGTGGAGCCACCCAGGCTGCTCAGACCGCGGGGAGGAGCTTAAGAAATAGGCTGGCTTGTTACAGAAATCCGCTAACACATTTAAGAATACAGCGAGGGAAACTAGAGACATAGCACAAGGATTAGAGCACAGGCCCTGAGTTTGATTACCCAGCAGCACATAATCTGGGTGTTGGGGTACACACCTGTAATCCCTGCACTCAGGAGGCTGAGGCAGGAGGATAGCTGTGGCCAGCCTGGGCTACAATATAGTGAGACTGGGTCTCTAAATAAGTAAATAAATAAATAAAGGAGGCATTTCTAAAGAGGAATTCATCCCTGACTTGCCACATTTATCTTATTTTTGTTTTGTTTCTTTTTGTGGCACTGGGACCTTCATTCTGGGCTACATCCTCAGTTTTTCTTTTCTTTCTTTCTTCTTTTCTTTATTTCCCAGACCATTTTCACCTTTGATTTTGCGACAAGGTCTCCCTAAGTTGCTTAGCTTGCTGATCTTCCTGACTCAGCCTCTCAGAGTGCTGGGATTACAAACTTGTGCCACCAGGCTAGCCTGACTAGCCAGTTTATGTTGTTTGAGGCCCAAAGGAAAATATGGGTGAGAAAAAAACCAATGAATGTAATAAGAATTTTCAAAACCAGTTTTTTTCTTATGCACTTATTTATTGGTACTGGGGATTGAACTCAAGGCCTTCCCATCAAGTTATATTTCTGGACCTTTTCTTTTTTTATTTTGAGACAGGGTCTCTCTAAACTGCCTAGGCTGAGCCCAGACATGCAATTCTCCTGCCTGAACCTCCTAGAGTTCTAGGATTACAGGTCTGTGCCATCATACCTGACCCAAAATACACTTTTTCGGTAATGAGGATTAAACACAGAGCCTTCTCACTGAACTAACACCTCAGACGCTTTTTATTGTTTAATGGAGACAGTCCTACTGTCACTAAAATGTTCAGACTGGGCTCAAATGGGTGAGCCTCCTACCAGAGTGTGAGGATTACAGGTACTCGCCACTACCTGGCTTCAAAATACTTTGGATGAGTTAATTCCAAGCACTACAAAATGAGCCAGAAGATCTTTTATAAAACTATAGATCAGGAGTAAACCGAGGGGCATAAACAGAGCCTGCATATGGAGGAGAATAAAAGGAAAGATCCCACAAAAACAGAACCTTACTTTTTATTAGTGGCTGTATAAATGACACAAAAAAAGATTGCAGAGACCAGATTCACAGACCACGTAGAGTTCTGAGTCAGCGTGGCGCATGTGCCCATAATCCCAGCACTCTGGGAGGCTGAGGCAGAAGCATTACAAGTCTGAGCCCAGCCTGGGCAATGTAGCAACTTGGCAAGAGCCTGTCTGAAATCAACAATTAAAAAATAGGCTAGGGATGTAGCTCAGTGCAAAGCCACTGGGCTCAGTCTCCAGCACCATGCAACATGCGCACACGCGTGCACAAACACACACACACACACACACACACACACACACACACACACACACACTCACTCACTCACGGCAGAATGAAAATGATGTTGGGCCCAGGGCAGTCTCAGCACTCTGGAAGGCTGAGGCAGAAAGATCACAAGTTCTAGCTCATCCTGGGTAACTTACCATTTTAATGAGACTCTGTCACTAATAAAAATGGGCTGGGAATGTAGTTTAGTGCAAAGGCCCTGTGTTCAATTTCTAGTACCAGAGAGAGAGAGAGAGAGAGAGAGAGAGAGAGAGAGAGAGAGAGAGAGAGAGGGAGAGAGAGTCCTTTATTTCACAGTAGAGCCTGTGCTGAGACAACATATGATCTAAGAAGCTTGCACGTACTCCTGGGGACCGTGTTGGCACCACTTGGTCTTCTGAGTCTGATGTGAGGAACGGGCAGTGAAGCCCCTCCGTGAAGGGTCCCTAGTGTCCCTCAGTGCCCCAGGATGTGCCTGGGTGGCAGGTGCCAGAGGATCTCCACCACCCTCAGCACAGGCTCAGCTGCAGTGCCCGCCCACGCGGGTTCCCAGCCCCACCCTGCTGAGCGCATCCCCAGGCCCTCTGTGGGGAGGAGCCCATCCTGTCGGTCAGCAGGCTGGATCAGATTCCCTGCAGTCTCCAGCTGTGCCCAGAGGGGCCGAGAGAGGAGCATCAGGCATTCTGGGGTTCCATCCCGCCTAGAGCTCAGGACCTGAGATGTGATTATGAGGTTTCTCCTGCCTCCTCTCTTCCCCTTCTCTCACCATCCTCCCCCTGCTTTTCTTCCTGTTCAGGGGAGGGAACCCAGGGTCTTTGCACATACCCCACCCCCCAGCCCAGGGTTTGCTTTGATTTTGAGACAGGGTGTCCTGGAGTTGCCCAGCTGCTGAGTGGCAGCGCCCGCAGAGGGCACTGTTAGTATGAGGGTGACAGGGCTCAAGGTCGGTTCAGACTTGTCCTTCCAGGTGGGTCACCACTCAGTCTCCTGAGGTCATGAGAGAAAGGTGTGCACTGCATAAAAAGTTTTGGTGATGGACCGGACATGGGACAGTGGTCCCCTACGATTGTCATGCAACTGAAAAATTCCCACTGCCTGGTCAAATTGTGGTGGTCCTGATGTCATTTCCCTTGTTAGTGGTGATACTAGCATCAGAAAACCTTTGCCACACAGATAATACCTGAGCTAATAAATGTCGAGTTACTGAGGCCGTGGGTCCACAGAGTGGACGGCGCAGAGAGCTTGCACGAGGAGCGAAAGGAGAAGTTCTGAGAGCGAAGGTCCGACAGGGAGCCCGGAAGCAGTGAGCAGTCTCTGGGAGCCGCCATCCGCCCTGAGTGGGCTTTCCCTCAATGCAGCAGCCCTCGGAGTCACCCATAGGCCTGTAAGTGACCCCTGACCCACGCTCCTGAAAAGATCCCCTCATCTGTGTCCGTGTGGGTGACCCCTTGTTGCAGAAATCAGACCGCTGGAGAACCCAAGCACCTGCTCTAGAAGGGCTGGAGAGCTGTTTACTGTACGCACGGGCCCAGATGAGCTAGTACTCTGAGGCTCTGGGCCCGTGTGTTGGGTGCACAGCACCTTTACGCAGTTAGGCTTTCTTCGCCTCCCTATGTGGTGGCAGGTAGTCCCCACGGCGACTTTACAGTTGCCAGGCCCTGACACTTAAAGGTTGCAGGTTAGGGTTACAAGGTGTCATCAGAACGCACGCGTGCCTTGTGTGGGCACTTGGTTTTGTGCCTGACAAGGTCGTGCCTTGTGTCTTCACTGATCCGGCCTCGGGTGAGAAGCAGGATGCAGTCAGGTCAGAGCGGCCATTCTGGCACACCCTAGGCTTCCTTCAGCAGAAAAGCAGAAAGGGGGCCTTTGCTCCTGTGAGCAGCCCGTGTGACTATGCAGAGGCAGGACTCCTCCCTCTCTTCAGGCCTATTCAGCCCTGGGAAAGCTCCTACCTCCCAGGGGAGGGGAGGGAGGCAGCTGGGAGCGGCAAGATCACACGAGGTAAGTTTGTTTTACAGAAGATCAGTTAAGAATTCATGAAACACAAGGGTTTCCAACATTGTGTCGTGGGATGATATTCCAGAGGTTGACTTACCTGAAGGGACTGTTTAGCTTTTATCTTTAGATCTGTTGGTATCGTACTTTTCCTTTCGATCTCAGTGTATTCCCATAAGTGACCCCAATAAACTCATCAGCTCACCAAGTTGGACTTCGGAGCCGTTGTTGCGTTGGTCCGTCTGCTGTGCCCTCTTTGGGGTGAACAGACCGTGTTCCTGTCTCCCCAGGAAAGCATATGTCCACAACACTTTGTGCACTTACTATACCATTTATTAGTATTTTATTATTATTTTAGAATGTGCTTCTTCTACTGATAGTTTAACTGTTCTTTTCTCCTGAGTGCTGGGATGACAGGCGTGCGCCACCACGCCTGGCTTATGTGCTGCTGGGGAACTGAACTCAGGTACTTAGTGTTCACCAGGCAAATGCTTTAACCTCTGAGCTATTCTTCCAGCCGGCAGTTTAACTTTTTAAAGTTAATTGTGAAACAGCCTCAGATAAGTCCTTCAGGCAGATTTCAGAAGAATACAGGCATTGTTACCAATAATCCCAGCCCTCCGGGAGGCTGAAGCAGGCGGATTGCAAGCTTGAGCCCAACCTGGACAGCTTAGAGACTCGGAGGCCCTGTCTCAAAATCAAAGTGGGCTGGGGATATAGCTCAGTGACAGCAGGTCTCAGGCTTGACCCCCAGCACCGCAAAAAACCCCAAAACAAACAAACAAAAAAACAGGTTGTAAATTTGAGCTGGGCAACATGGCAACTTAATAACACCCTGTCTCACAATCAAATAAATAAATAAACTAAATAAAAAGGGCTGGAAATGTAGCTCAGCGTGAAGGCCCTGGGTTCAACTCCAGGACAAAAAATAAATAAATAAAGTTAAAAGGCTTATAAAGTAAAAATGTTACAGCAATCTAAGGTTAATTTACTATCAAAGAAAAAAAACTTAGCTGGGCCTAGTGGTATAGACCCGTAATCCCATTTCTCTGGGAGACTGAAGCAGGAATATCAAAAGTTTGAGCCCTGCCCGGAGGGCTGCAGGAATAGCACAGTGGTCAGAGTGCTTGCCTCACCAGCACAAGACCTTAAGTTTAATTTGCCAGCACCACAGGAGCCAGGTGTGGTGGCACGTGCCTATAATTCCAGCCCTTGGGAGGCTGAGGCAGGAGGATTGACCTGAGTTCCAGGTGAGCCTGGGCTACGTAGTGAGCTCAGTACCAGCCTGGGCCTTACAGTGAGATCCTTGCTTTCTGTTCATGAGCAATATTTAACATAGAGCTTTTTCCTCCCAGTGAATCATTATCAAAGTTTAAATGGGCCGTAGCAACCCTTCTGCATACTTTTAGGAACACGCCCTGCCACCTTCATCTGTCCCCACCTTGCTTGTGGTTATTCCTGGCCCGATTCTGTCCCAGCCCTCGCAGGAAATGGATTTTCAGTAAATAAGACCCTGGAATATTTCCAGCATTGCGCGACCCCAGGGGACGGTCAATTTCCATTCTTTCCAGCAGAGGGCAGTGGAGTCCGCACTAAATTACTTCGACACTGACCAAGGAAGCAGAATTGATCTGCTTAAACCAACGTGTGAGTCTTGAAGCTAGAGGTTGTTGATTTGTGGAGACTTTCATATTATTAATTATGGTGAGCCTTACACACACTTATAGACTTTCACTCCACTTTTCCCGGCTTTCCTTGGCTAGATCCTTATCTTCCTTCTAATGATAGCTGGCCTGAGGACAGGCGGGGAGCTCTGCTCGGACCTGCTCCCAGGACTCAGGGGAAGGAGGTGATAAGCGTCCTGTCTTCTCTCAAGGACAAGGACGATTCTAACAGGTTGCTGCTGGATGCATGAGAGACTGACCTCGAAGTGACATCTGGCATCTAGCTCCATTGCAAGAAATGTCACTTACCATGGAAGTAGTGCTTGGAAAGTCTCTAATTTTTTTAAAGAAAAAAAACGAAACTAAAAATAATAATAGGAAACACTTTCTGTGCCAGATGCTTGTCTAACCCAGGCACCCACAGAAGCCATTACGGTCTGTAGGCACTTGTGCAAAGTTCTGAACTTGTGGCCCAGAAAGTTCTGAACAGGCAAAACCACACAGAGGCTGATTTCTGAATTTTAGCAGCTGACTTCATCTGGACCTGATGGCCCAGGCCTGTAATCCCAATACTCTGGGAGGCCAAGGCAGGAGGATTGAAAGCTTGGGCCCAGCCTAGGCAACTTAACAACTCTGCAAGATTCTACCTCAAAATCCAAACCGGCTGTAGCCTAGCGTGGAGGTCCTGCGTTGGATCTCCAGTACCAGAAAACAGAACAAAGCAAAACCAACCTGACTCCGGTGCTGCCGACCTGGCTGCTCCCGTCACCTGGGCGTGGTATGGAGTGCCTCCCTAGCCCCTCTGTGTGTGTGTGTGTGTGTGTGTGTGTGTGTGTGTGTGTGTGTGTGTGTTGGGGACGTGGAGGGGCTGGCTGGTCCTTTCTCTCCAGAAGTAGCACAGCCTCCTGGGCTGGGTCATTGAGGTATCACAGAAAGGCATCTGGTCTTTGTCCCTGGGTCCTGGCAAAGAGCTCCAAATCCTTGGAATTTCCTAAATGATAAGGGTGACAGGAATGTCTCCAGGCTGAGCAGCCGAGATATCACACTTTGAGTAGAGGCCTGGGACGACTTTCAGCTGGGTTTGGGTGTGGGGTGTGGGTGGGGCTCAGTCACTCATGGCCATGGATTTCAGCAGTCATGCTGCGTGATGAGACCACCATGCAAACCCCCAAAAGATGGGACTCAGAAAGCTTCCGGTTGGCCAACATCTCAAAGTGCCAGGAGAGAGGTGCACTCAGACGGATGTGGAGGCCTTACTCTGGCTGCCCCGATCACCACCCACCCCTGTCTTCTGTTTCTTCCTTTCCTTGAGCTATATCCTTTATTTCATTTCATTTATTTTCTCTTTCTTTCTTTCTTTCTTTCTTTCTCTCTTTCTTTCTTTCTTTCTTTTTTCGATTTTGAGACACTGTCTTACTGTTGTTAATTTGCCCATCCTGAGCTTGAACTTTCACTCCTCCTGCTCAGTCTCCCAGTGTGCCCGGATTACAGGTATGTGCCCCTGGGCCTGGTCTGATCCTTAATAATGAGTCAGTAAGGTAAAGCATTTTCCTGAGTTCTCTGTGCTGTTCTAGAAAATAATTAATACTGAGGAAGGGGCTGTGGGAACGTTGGTTTATCATCAGTCAGAAGTAAAGGTGGCTTGGGACTTGTGGCTGGCACCAAGCTCTTAACTTGTGGCATGCGCACCAACTCTAGGTAGTTTATGTCAAAATCAAGTTTTATTGCTAGGCACCTATTGGTGCTGGGGAATTACGGAACTTGTGATTGGTGTGTAAAAAAACACCCAGTGTTGTGGTCTAGATTTGGAGTGTCCCCCAAAAGCCTTGCTCCTACCAGGATTCTGTGTGCTGTTGCGAGGTGGGGTCTCTAGAAAGGGCAGATGCTTGGGACTTGCCCTGGAGGGCGTTTCCTGGTCCTTCCTCCTTTCAGACATGTGCCTGTTCTGCCATGCTCTAGGGGGGCTCCAGCCTCTAGCCAGGCTCAGGTCCAAGCCCCACCATGTGATTCCACCATTTTCTAGCTACCTACCTATGAGTGGACTGTAACTTTCTAAAATAAATCTTTCCTCTTTAAAGTTGTGAATGTTGGGTATTCTTCCTAATGCCAAAACGGAACTATGAGACTGAGTGTCACTTGCCCGGATATTTTCATATACGTTCCTGAGTTCACTTTTACTATTGCAAGTGTACGAATGGTTCCTCCCACGCTAGATCACAGGACCTTCCAGACACTTCTGCGCCACGCACCCCCCTTGCCCCCTTCTTAACATTCTGTGGTTCTGAACTTGGAAACTCTGAACGATGTCAACAGTGGATGTCCCATTGCTAAGGCTTACTGGCTGTGTTTCCCTCTTTGGAGTTTTGTGTTCTCACCTATGAAGCAGAAAGGTAGATCCATTCTGGGTTTATTTTGTTTTGTTTTATTTTTGTACTGGGGCTTGTGCCCAGGTTCTTGACACGAAGCTACATTTCCAGCCTTTTTTTTTTTTTTTTTCAAACAGGGTCTCACTAAGTCCTTAAGTTGCATGGGCTGTACTCAAACTTGTGATCCTTCTGCCTCAGCCTCCCAGAGTGTTGGGATTACAGGACTGTGCTACCAGGTCCAGTGTGCTTTCATATTTTATTAGGATCTGGGTAGAGAGATGCTGAGGAATGGTATTAGGCCAGAATTGCTTGGTTGGTCCTGTGGAATATTTACTGACGGGTGACTTGAGAACCTGTTTAGTTTGTTTTTTCAATCTTCTGAGTATTGACTTTGCCCTCTCACCCCACCCAACTCCTCAGATCTATTCTCAGCAGACTGAAAGAGACAGGCATTCTGGCTGAGGGGCCCCCAGAGAGGTTTCGTCATACCAGATGAAACCGTGGGGTCGTGCGGCACCTGGCGTTGGTCTCAGCCTTCCCCTGTGACATAACTCAGCACTGCAAATGGCGCCACGGGCAGAGGGTGGAGAAATGGAATCCGTGGCTCCACGCTCTGGGGGAACCAGGTGCCAGCAGGGCTGTGTTTGGCAGGGACCGAATAGGAGAAAAGTCTTTATTCAAATCAATGCCTCATTGAATAGCTGTATTTATGGAATGTAATTATGGCCTGTAAATCTGGAGCGTTATCATGTGCTTGATTAAATTGCTTTATAAATTTTCATTCCATTACAAAATTTAAATTTCACTGTTGGTCACATTGAAATGGTGTTCACAGCTGACGTAGAACACGTCATTTGGAGTCAGGAGAGTCAGAGTTTATTGTTAAGAGCACTGGGTGCGCTTTGTGGGTGTCAAGGACCTCAGAAATGATTAGTTCTGCCATATTTTCTATGTCAGTTGTGATAGAGTGGAGAGGGGCCTGGATCTCACAATCAAAGGCCTGGACTGTGTCACTTGCCCTGGGAGACGGTGGGCAGATGTTTTTATCTCATTTCTGAGGGCATAAGACTCAGTAACCATGCCCTGGATGCCCCAGAATTTCTGCGAGGATCTGGTGAGGCGAGTCTGCGCACAGGGACAGGTCAGAGCAGAGTGTCCTACGCAATGTCCGAGTCTCTCCAGAGGGCCATATGGCTGAGTTTAAAAACTTTGTAAGTTAGCCAGGCCATGTTCCACAGACCTGTAATCCAGTAGTTTAGGAGGTTGAGGCAAGAGGATCAAAAGCTCGGGCCCAGCCTTGGCAACTTAACAAAAACCTTTCTCAAATAAACAATCAAAAGGATCTGGGGATGTTGCTCAGACTGAAAGCTCTGTCTTTAATTCCCAGTACCTAAAAGCAAGCAAACAAACAAAATAAAACCCTTCATAATTCTAGAGCGGGCAGAGATTGACTAGGAAGTGGCTTGGCGTATCCTTGACTACAAGCCATGGGACGGGGAGGGAGGGAATTAGGGAGGACAAAGGTTGTCTTACTAGGTAGATAAAGTCTCTTGGGTGACCTCCTGGAATCTTCCTCAGTAAAAAAAGTGAAAAGTCTTGGGGGCTGGAGGAACAGCTTAGTGGTAGCACACCTGCCTGCCCTGGGGGATAAAAACTGGCAGGATGCGCCTAGTCAGGGGTCCTGGGGTAGGCACTTTACTTCCTTGCTGTCCCCAATGGTTAATCTTCCCTGGTTATTTGATGGAATTCCTAGGAAAGGGACTTAATCCGATTGCATACCTTCCCTTAGTGAGGGAGGCTCAGAGACAGCCTCCCTGGGGTGAAGGGAGTGGGCACTGATTTTCAGGTCAAAGCTCCTGTCCTTGGACATCTTTGCCTGAGCCCCAAAAACGTGTCCCAGCCACGGGAACCGTGACTATGATACACTAGGTGGCAAAGGGAACTTTGCAAATGAGACGAAGAGGCCTGGACTGTCTAGGGTGCGCTCAACCTGATGGGCAAACCCTCCACGGGGTGAGCCTGTCTCCGCTGGGGTTGGGTCAGGGAGGGGACAACCCGGAAGAGCAGCGCGATTCTGAAGATGGCAGGGCTGTGAGCTGTGGGATGCGGGTGGCCCTGGAGCTGTGGTAGCACATCCCAGCACTCTAGGAGGCTGAGGCAGGAAGATCACGAGTTTTAAGCCTCTTTTGGTCAATTTAGCCACTTAGCAAGACCCTATTTTTAAAACACCTGGGGATGTAGCTCTATTCAAAAGCCGTGGGTTCAAAACCCCAAAGGGGGGTGGGGGGAAGCAAACAAGGAAACGGATTGCCCACCACCCCCAGCCTGCAGGAAGATAGTCTGTTAGCCCTTGATTTTTAGCTCAGCAAGACTCATTTTGAATTTCTAACCATAGAACATCAAGATTTAAACTATTTAAGTGTTGATGTAACTAATTGAGTTTTCACTGATTTATAACACTAGCAACAAAACTATAGCGCAGAGGGTTGAGGATGGATCTCAGGGGTAGAGTTTTTGCCTGCTGTGGGAGACTTTGGTTTGAGCCCCAGCATCACAAGAGGAAAGAAGGAAAGAAGGAAAAAAGAAAGAGAATTCAAATACAAATATGCAGACAAAGTTGAATACACGGGCAATACTACCCAAAAGTCCACGAGGGGGAGCCCTCGCCACACAGCTGGGGTCCAACCCCGCTACCTGGAAACTCGCAGCCTTTCAATTTCAAGTTTTCTACCAGAGTGGAGAACTGTGACAGCAAAGTGGCTCAAGAAAATATCACAAAGTGGTAGTTTTGGTCCCCTTGGTCGCTCTTAGTTTGGACTGCAAAGATCAGCCCGAGTCCCAGTGCAGCCCTCTCTAAGCCAGGTGGTAGTCTGCCCCCGGGGGCTGCTCTGACCTTCCCCTGGGCCTTCCGAGGCTACACTTTAGGGCTGAGCCACCATCCAGCTTTCTGCTAAACAAAACAAAACCCTACCTGGTCTTGGATACAGGAAGCTAATGTGATTCAGAAAGCTGGTGTGTGCCGTGGGTCCCCTGCCTCTGCTTCCCTTCTGTCTACCTTCATCCCTCGCCTTCTCTGTCCTTCCTGAACACCTGGACAGGATCTTTCGTCTCACGAGCTCGATCCATCCTTTGTGGATTTCCATGGCCACCATTACCGCTTATGAAGTTCCTACGATGTATCCATTGCTAACCAGAAAAACAAAATTGGACCAACCCTGGTCCCTGCCTGGCCAGCAGCGCAGGACTCAAGAGGGGCTCGGAGGAGGCTCAGTTAGCGCCGAGGAGGCCTACCCGAACCGGCTGCCCGCCACTTCTGAGATCTCTTTCAAAGCTTCATGGAATTTGGAGGGAAGTGGGAATGCCCTGTGAGAACGAAGTCCGGCCAAGAGTCTCCTAGTCTAAATGACCTCACAGGTGCCGAGAGCTAAGATAACAAGGGGGAGACAGCAGGAACAACAGGAAGTAGAGTTGATAGGACCTCGCAAGATGAGGGTGGGAGTGAAACCTAGGAGTCGCCAGGCACAGGGCTTCAGCCCTCCACCTGGTGATGGTTTCTACGCCAATGCCGTTGGTCAAGGCAGTTCGTGAGGAGGGCACGGACTTTAAATTAGAGATGTGTGACACACATAAGCAAACAAGCATGAGAAATAATCAGAGCAGCAAACAAAGTAAATCAGGGAAAACTGGAGTTTGTAGGGCTCTGAAGGGAAGGCAGTTGAAGGAAGCGAGGATCAGTCACGCCGAAGCCACAGAAAGGCCGAGAGGAACGACCCTGCTCAGTGACAACGAGGACTCCCCAGGCACCTCAGAGCCTGTTTCAGCAAGCAGAAGCTGGGAACAGGGAATAGAGGATGCCCACGATGCTGGTTGCTGCTGATTTCACTCTCCAAAACAATCGAGCCTCAGACCGATGATGCCAGGTGGGGGCAGGCAGACGTGTGGGAGGCTTGGGGCTTTGTTGTTCTTTGAATGGTGAGAGGTGCGTGTGTTATGGGTCTGGGCGAAGCAGCTCACAGGCAGGAAGGGGCTGGATCCAGGTGGGTATGTTCACAAATAAAACAACCGAAGGAATGATTGTGGTGTGAGTTCCAGGCACTGCTCATGAGCTGCTGGTGAAAGTTCTTAGTCTGGGATGCCCTGCAGTCCTGCCAAGGAGGCCACAGTCTCTTCCTTGCCTGTGTAATCCAGGACTCTCACGTGGCACATAGCAGGGCATTGAGCAAGGGGTGTGACTTCTGGGAGCAGCCTGAGGGAAGGATGGAGACAGATCTGAGTACTAATTCACTTTCTGCCGGTAGTCATACTAGGTAAGCAGGATCATTTCTGAGCCTCAGTCTCCTTCTGGGGAACTGAGCATAATCATGTCCATCTTCAAAGAGCTATGGTGATGCTTCATGGAACAACACATCAGACAACACATTAGTTACTTTTTCATTGTTAGGACGAAATACTCAGTCACACCAGAAGGGAGGGTTTACTTTAGTTCACAATTTCAGGTCTCAGTCCATTCATGGGTGGCCAGTCCTAGCTATTGTGATTTATTACTGGTGTGCTGTTTTGTTTTTCTTGAGATCTTTCTGGGCCCAGCTCAACTCAGTGGGTTGGGCTGCATGTTTGGTGGCAGGATCAGTGGTGGCCACCAGGAAGCTGTGTCACACAGCCAAGAGCATTTGCGGTAGATATCGGCAGCAGGCCACTGCAAAATGTCCACAGAGCTTGGGAGGAGCCTCCAACTGTACAGGAGGCTTCCTGGGCTCCTTGCTCCTCTTCAGGTTCCCCAGGGATCTTGATTTCAGAAATTTTGCCCCGCCCCCCCCCCCCCCCCCCCCCCCCCCCCCCCCCATTTTATTTCTCTGTAGCCTGGACCAGTTGAGATATCCCAGAAGTATCCTGGAAAACCTCATCTCCTGGCCAAAGGAACACTTACCTCCCTCCACTTTCCCTCCCTTTCTTCCTCTGAGTCTTTAAGAAGCTCAAGTGATTACTGAAGTCTCATTGCTTTAACTATCTCAGCTGCAATTTATCCTCTTGGTTCAGCAATTTGTATTTTTCTTTCAAGTTACTTTGATCTTCACACATATCCTCTTAATTTGAGTACGCAAAAGTATCACAATAACAGCATGGATGATTGTCTTCCAGTTACCTAAGGAAGATGTCAGAAGACTCAACCTTCCATTACCACGGACAGTTGAGTATTGGGGACTCTGAGTTCTCTTCTGCAGAGCCATTTTTGTACAGTAAATCTCCGGGCCAGAGCTCAGTGGGTCTCAATAAGAACTATTCCGAACTTGCCTTCTTCCAAGTGATCTGGGACAGCAGTAACCCACCCTAGTTGAGGGGTGTTACGGATGGGTCCTGATTGGGTCACCAGGACCTTGCCCTCACCAGTGCATTAGTTCATGGGTCAGTGGGTTAATCCATTCTTACATTAATGGGTTAATGAATTCATGAGTTATCCCAAAGTGATTTTTACTAGAAAACCCAACTCTATATTGTGTGTGTTGTTAAACCCCACTAATTCTAGCTTAGCTTCCTGAGAATACACAAAGGCTCAGATGAAGATGGGCTGACATTTGCTTCAGGATTGTAGAGAAAGGCCTCTTGCCATGAAGAAATAACATGAACAAGATGGCCGGATGATAGGTCAAACTACCTCAAAGGGACAAAAATTGACTTTTGAAGCATTGTCAAGAGTAAGGAAAACCTGTTAATATCCAACTACTGAAGGAATCAATAAATAATTTCTATTTATACATTAAATTCTCAACACGACCTTCTAAAATAATGTTTTTAGGAAACATTATTCTAGTTAGAGTACACTCTTCAGGATACAAAACTGGATCTCTAGAGTGATTTATTTATTGTTTTGTTTTTGAGTCAGAGTCTCACTCAGCAGCTCAGGCTGGTCCCGAACTCACTATCTAGCTTAAACTGGCCTCAAAGTCACCTAAGATCAGTCTCACTTGAATTCAAATCCAGTTGAGTTGAGTGAAGCACAGGACATGACAGTGGGTAAGACCTTGCTCTCCGGGAGAGGATATTAACCTACTGGGAAGACAGGAAATAAAACAAACGAAAGGGAAGTCATTCAGCAAACAATGTGACACATTATCTTAGTCAGCTCAGGCAGCCATAGTGAAGCACTGTCATCCACACAAAAAAAATTGATTGTCTCATAGTTCTAAAGGCTGAAGTTGGAAATCAGGGTGCAAAATGGTCATGTCCTGGTGAGAGCTCTCTTCTTCTTCTTCTCCTTCTTCTTCTCTTTCTTCTTTTTCCTCTTCTTCATTCCTCTTCTTCTTTTGAGACAAAGTCTTGCTCTAGAGTCCAGGCTGGTTCTGAACTCACAGCAGTCCACCTGCCTTTACTTCCTGAATGATGGGATTGCAGACATGTGCTGCCACACCCAGGTTGTGTGGTGCTGGGGAATCAAACTCAGGGCCTTGTGCTTGCTAGGCAAGTGCCCTAACTGCTGTGAGAGCCGTCTTCTGACAGATGGCTGCTACCTTCACATGTATTCACATGGCCTTTCCTCAACGTATGCTTATAGGGAGAGAGAACATGAACACATAAATTCTCTGGTGTTTCTTCATATAAGGGGATATATTTCATCAGACCAAGATCCACCTTAATGACGCTGTTTAACCCTAATCCTTTCCCACAGTTCCCATTTCCACATACCGTCCCAATGATGATTCGAGCTTCAACTTGTGATTGAAGATTGAGACAAAAGCTTTCCATCCATTACAATACTGAAGATTACTATTCTGGACGAGTAATTGAAATAAAAATAGTAGAAAATGTCTGAATTTTTTCAAAGGAAGGAGAATTCCCTTTGGATACGGGATGGTGCCGAGTTTGAGCCGTGTTCCCAAGGTTGAGCTGGGCTCCAGTTAGAAAAGAAGGTCAGGGATGCATCTTGGGCAAGATAAAAGCAGATGCTTCCATGAAAATACAAGGCGCACTAGGGAGGATCAGGCCATGGACAGAGAGGGGTGACCGCGACCAGGAGAATGGCAATGACAGTGGAATAGGGAAGAAGTGTCACGTGAGTGGAAGAGGTTACTAGGGAAGGAGCCACTGGGCCTGAGCTGTTGGCATCCCCAAAAGCCAAACACGGGGGAGCTGCTTTCGGGTTGGTAATAGAGAGGGGATCACGTGAAGTTGACCATCCGGAAAATGGTTGACTAGCGCAGTGTAAATAGATGACAGGATCCTCCAGAGACAGAGAGACTGGGAAAGAGGCTACAGCAGTGTCACAGCCCCGAGGGAACTGGAGCCTGAACGATGGTTGTGGTCTTGATATCACTTTTGCCGTATTTCAGCTGGAGACTTCTGGCTTCGTTTTCTCTCCCAGAGAGGAAGGTGTTGCACAATCTGGTGGCAGGCACAGATGTCCAAGAGACTCTTTCAAAATCTTTATCTTGTTGGATTTGGAAAGCCAAAGCACAAGGGGATGAGTGCCAACAAGAAGCCATAAGCCCAGACAGACCTCAAATACTCAAAGGTGTTAGACTTGAGTACCGATGAGGTACAGTTGAATTAGAGTTTAACATGGGATCACATGCAAAAGCACTCACTGGGGATGATCTGTGTTTTCCCATTGGAAACAAGAAGACATCTAGTACTTTAGTCCTTCTGGGCTTCTCTCCCACACAGAGGAAGTAAACCAGAGACAGCAAAAGAAATTTGGATGATTTTTGTAAGATGTATTTTTCTACTAAAAATAATTCAAAACCTAAAAGCAACAATAACAACAACCACAACAAAAAACATACTTCCTATCTAAGCAAAATATCACTGGACAGTTCTCTGAATTATTTCACAATTCATTACTGGGCAAATGCTCTCAAAATACATAACTACTCTTCGTCCTCTCCCCAGTATCCCTGAGAGCCCTGGTAAAGGAATTTCATTATATTTGGCAAAAAAAAAAAAAAAAAAAAATGTAGACACATTCTTTAGGTGAAAGAGGACCTGATAAAATTCTATTAACCAAACCCTTCACATAGCCTGTAAGACTAAGAAAAAAAAATCCAACCTAATAGCAAGTGGTATCTGGCTTGGTTTCCCCACTGGAGTCTGTTATTTCTTTTCCTTTTAATTTTTTAAAAATTTAATTATTTTTTTTTGAGACCAGGTTTTACTCTGCAGCCCAGGCTGGGCCTGAATTCACTTTTTAGTCCAGACTGGTGGAGTCTGTTATTTCAATACCCTAAATATACTAACAGATATCACTGTTCCTGACCCTGAAGCTAGTGGTTCACGGAGGGTAGCCCCTGCTCTACTAAGCCCCAGACAGGAAACTGGATGATACATCACAAATTGAGTACCAGGGGCTGTTGGAGAAATAGCATTATCATATTACTATGTCCTACTTTGTGTCAAGGTGTGTTCAGAGTAAGAGTGAAAGTGTCATCTCTGGAAATATCTGTGGAAGGGGCTGGAAGCACATTCTGTCGCTTCATGGGTCTCTACTCCTTAAAACCAGAAAGAGAATCCTGTCTGGTCTTGAGGGTGATGAAAATTTAGAACAGAAAATATATGTCTCTATTGAAAATCATACCATCTCAAATCTGTGTGGCACCTTACAGCATGTAGAAACCTCTTTCTGAGAGCCAACCTGGACAAGGCAGGTGCTATTAATTCCCCTCTGTGGATGGAGACGCAGGCATTCCAGGAGGTTGTGTCATACTCAGGCCACACAGCTGGCGAGTGGCAGAGCCAGATGCAAGTCCAGGTCTTCCAATTTTCATCTTCAGCCTTTCAGAACATGAGAAAGAAGGCTCTGGAACTACACCAACAGTGGATTTACTATGTAGAAACAGGGCAAATGCCTCTTATCTACTTTATAAAGCACACACTTCTTTTGTCTAAAAAAGAAACAGTCCTTTAAAAATTCACAGATACAAAGAAATGTCTTATCTGATTTTTATGCAGTTGACAGTCTTTGCTTATGGCGGAAGCCCAAAAAGCACCAGACTGCCGGCTACTTCCAACACAGACTTAAGGAGAGAAACCTTCTGAGTTCATTGCAGCTTTTTACTTTATTTATTTATTTGTTTCTATCTTCCATCCCAGACATGTGATATACTGTGTCTTTGCATGCCTCCTCCTCAGACCCCAGACTGAGAGGCTGGGAAGGGGAGTGTGCAGCTGGCTGTCTCATTTCTCTTATTGAGTTCGCAGGATCCCAGTGCTCCCCAGGGAGCTGTGCTTGGTCCCCAGCTTTGGAAACATGTCCCAGCCATCCAACCTTCAGAACCAACTCTTCTCAAAACAAATCACAGACATACTGGGGTCATCATAGTGCCATATATATCACATCAACATTATAGTCCCTTACCCTTCCTGTTTTTGGCCCTCCTACATCCTCCTAATCCTCCCTAACTCCTACTATCACACTCATTTGATTCCATAAAATGCCTCTATTTTTGGTTTTTCATACCAGAGAAACCATTTGATATTTAACCTTTTGTGTTTGGCTCACTTCACTGAGGATGATGGTCTCAAGTTTGGATAAATCTGTGGCTCTGTCTACAGTATGTGAGCTAACTGTAAACAAACATGAAAAATTACATAAGTGAGGGAGAACAGAAAGCTCTCTCTTCATATGGAATTTCTCCAGGAAATATAAATGGGCTGATAAAAATAGGACATTATCATTTGGCAGACACAGCAGTGACTATTGTTATTGACAAGGGCCATCGGTATAGGCTAACCCGAGTGGGCAAAGCTACAATGCACCTGATTTTATCCAAAAGCACCAGAAGCTACTGGGAAAGGTGTGTGAGAACATAGTATTTATATGGTTCTAAAGTATCTGCGACTAGAAACTTAAGAGCAGCAGAACTAGTAATTTTACTATCACAGCCACAATCTTAACAAGAAGGTCAAAGATATCATCTGGAAAGGGACAATCTGACAGCATGCGCTTCATCATGTAAGGTCCTGACAAGAACAACATCAACATCGCTCTGTTATTCTTACCCAAAGTAGAGAATCTGAACATAAATCACGAGGAAATAGCGACAACCCAAAACTAAGACACACCGTACCAATTAACTGACCCATACTCTTTGAAAGCGTTGAGATCATGAAGGTCAAAGAAAGACTGAAGAACTATTTCAGATTAAACCAGCCTGAGGGAAATCACAAAATAAAAATACAATATGTGAATCTTAATTAGATTTTGGGTCAGAAAAGGTGACCGTAGTGAGATGTTAGTAGATCCTACAATGGCATTATTTATACCAATACTAATTTCAACATGACCGTACACTATGGTTATGTGAAATATTGACATTTGATGAATCCGGATGAAAACATAATAGAATTCTTTGTGCAGAGTGTGCAGTTTTAGCATGAAATTATTCTAAAAGGCAAAACTTGCAAGATTTTAAAAAATAATTAAGAAATCCACAGATACTTGTTAAGACTCTCACGGGGCACAAGAAATAACTGGGGTAGGGTAAGGGAGGTGAGGACATCTTTGTAGAGTCTAGGCACATGAAAAAGTTCTGCAGGTAGAGGCAAATATGTATTGTCACTGAATCAGTATAGCACGGTCTATACGTATGTACTTTATAAGGCTGTTTGGGGCTTAAGGGAATTTATGCATATGAGAAGCCTAGAACATACTAGCCCATGGGAAGGGCTTAAAATCTACCAGCCACTGGCATTGTCATTTTCTTCGCTGCCGTCATGACTGTCACACGCTGGTGAAGCAGAGGAAGTGCTTTGGTGGCATACACTCATCCCACTTGGAAACTTCTCAGCCAGGCCTAGTGGCGCAGGCCGAAAATTCCAGCAGTTTGGGAGGTGATGCAGAAGAATTGCAAGTGTAAGTCCTGCCTGGGAAACTTGGCAATTTAGCAAGATCTTGTCTCAGATAAACAGTGGGAAAGGTCTGGGGGACTTCACTCCGAGTGAACCCCCCTGTTTACTATCCAGCCCTGTACCAAAACAAAACAAAACAAACCCTCTCAGTTTGATCCTTACTCAACTCCAACCCAATTTATTAGAAAACTAAAAATAGGATCTATTTGTTCACCTTAAATGCAACCTTAGCCCCTGAGCATCTTAAAAATGAGAATGAACACGAGTTTACTTACTAACTCATAGAGGCAGGAGGCGCACGTCAGCCGAGAGGCAGCTGGGATGCCAGGCCTGCGACACCTCGCCTGGCTCGCTGAGTCCTTGGTGAAAAGGCAAGGGAGAGATGTTTCCTACAAAATGAGCGTGACTCAGAACGTCTAATCATTGTCCCCAGCTCGGACTTCGCTGGAGAGAACAAGCGCTCACGTTCAACGTGGTGGTCTCACTACGCAGCGCCCAGCCCTGCTGTCTGGAGCAGACCTCCCGTGGAGTTCACATCATTTCATTTCAAAAATAAAAGAAAAGCAAGAAGTAATTCATAGGCATTGACTGCTGTGGAGCAGAGCTCACTGCGATGGCCCAGCCTGAAGCAGGACCCCACCGGCACCCTACCTAAGAAGCGCTGCTACAGGGTGGCTTCTCAGCCGGTGCACGGGTCCGAAAGCACCGCGTGAGGGAGGCCAGGGGGCACCCTCAGACGGCAGGTGGCTTCTCCCACACCACAGTCTGATGGACGCCCAAGCGGGGTGGACAGCGCCTGTTGCCTGCCCGCCCCCACCCAGCTTTCCTCTGTGCAGCCTTGGCTCCCTGTGGAGGCGAAGGACTGATGTTACAACCCCCCCCAGGAGACTGGTCAACTCATTTCCCTGCCCTTCCGCACTCAGCCCCGCCTGCCCTGGGCTCAGGCCTCTCCTTTGTGGCTGGGGTTGGGGCTGGTCCCCTGCCGCCCGCGTGCCTGCTCAACAGCGATAGGCAGCTGCCAAGTCTTTCCTCCAAACAATCCCTCACACACTCTCTTTTGCTGATCTTTAAAATTCCTTCGGAGAGAAAAAAGCTTTCGTCCAGGAAACAGAGACAAGGGATCGGGTAGGCATTAGGACAGGAACAATAAACTCGGAAGACTCGGAGTTCAGTTTTTATTGTTAGTAGCCCTTGAGACTCATTGGACTCTCCCAGTGACAGGCTGGTGGCCTAGAGAAGGGACAGTGACGCTCGCTCCAGTGTCCCAGGAGTTGCTGCACTGACGGCTGGACAGCTCAAGGAGCCCTAAGCTGCCGTGTGCCCGTGTGGTAACACCTGATCGCAGGAGCTCGTGCCCAAAGGTGCTCCCGCCGGGAAGAGGAGGGTGCTGACATTCAAAATGTTTAAAATTCGTCACTCGGATGGAATAGAGAATTGCACGCTGGCTACTTTACTCAGGAATATGATTGGAACTTAAAATATTTTCAAGAGATAAATGTCTGTAGGTTGTGAAACAATCTTTGTAAATTTTGTAGTTGTACTTATCACTGGGGTTTAGATAAGTGCCACCCACAGGCCTGGGTGATGTAAAGGCTCAGTCACCTCTAGCTCAGCTGGGAGGTGGCTGGTGGAGTCCATAAGTGATCTGAGCCTAGTGGAACATCTTAGGTCGCTGGAGGTGCCTCGTCAAAGGGGATTGTGGGATGCCAGCTTCTTTCTCTATTTTTTGTCTTTATGAGCTGACCACCCTGGGCACTTGTCCTCGTGACAGGAAGCTGACTCAACACGCTTAGTAGAAAGGTACAGAATGCCTGGCTATGTAGCAGAGAGGATTTAGAATGTTCCTGACACAAAGAAATGAAGACTGTCTGAGGGGACAGATGAGCCACTTACCCTGATCTGATCCTGCCACAGGGCACGCATGGGCTAAAATATCATGCATGTGCCCTATAAAATGTAAAATTACTGTGTCCATTGAAAATACTGGGAATTGAAGGGGAGAGGGCGGGAGGATTGAAAAGGGGGTGGGGAAGGATTTGTAATTTTGCCACAATATGATATACACAAAATACTCAAGATTAATGTAAACATTGTGTATTGTATCTATACATATCAATAACATGGGGAAAATGTGTGTGTGCGTGCGTGTGTGTGTGTGTGTGCAAGAACTTCCATGGTTGTCAGGCGAGCTCTGTGTGCTCAGTCCTCCAGGCTGTTAGAGGAATTAGATAAAATAGAAGGTGATAACTGTGTGACACACAGCACTGTTTATACAGTGCAACATTTTGCTTTTGTTCCAGTGCGCTTTTGCTGGTGTGGTTTCTTTTGCAGCACTGAAAGTTGAACCCAGGGCCTTTGCACTGAGCATCTACAGTCATGTTTGCTTTTGATTTTGGAACAAGGTCCTGCTAAGTTTCTAAGTTGCCCAGCCAGGCTCAAACAAGCAATCCTTCTGCCTGAGGTTCGCAGAGTGCTGGGACGACAAGCGTGTGCCACCACATCTGAGTCAGCACCTGTCCAAACTATGAGTGCTGGTGACAGACTGCCTGTCCGTGCTCTGCCCTCTCCCTGGCGACTGTGCCACTGCACGCAGACCACCTCCCTTGGGCACTTATTTTCTTTGGTTACTATAACAACTCAACTTACACCCACAGTCGTGAAGCGTCAGTGGGACACCCACTCTGCAGGTGTGTCATATATGCTAATTGCTGTTGTGATTCACTTCTACATTTGAATGGCTTCAGAATAAAACAATTGCATGTTGATGTTTCCCTCACTCTGGTCACTCAACTTTGTCAAGTGCCCACTAGTTTAGCAGGCAGGGTGCGAAGGGCTACACTGGAGGCCCCAGGGCACAGACCACTTTGAGACGTGGGGGGAGAGAAGGTGTTCAGGGATGTGGTTCCTTGGGAGGAAATGTGGCTGGTTTTTCTCAAGAGCAGAAAGCCGTGCACATTCCTTTGGATTATGGCCGTTCTAAAGCCCGCCCGGTGTGGTGTCCTGCTTGTGCCCACCACCCCGAAGTTTATTGCTTATGATACTGAGCATTCAGTTCAAAGGAGATTTCATTTCTTTTTTAAAGAAAATTTCACAGCCTGAATTTCCCAAAGCTTTTTTTCTGGAGGGAAGGCCTGTGGTTTTTCCTCTTGTGTTTGTCATAATATAACTTAGTAACAAGTGTGCAAATCGCTAATAACAATTCATTTGCAAGGACCGGGGGTGGGAGCCAACCCAGGACCCGTGGGGCTTTGCTGGCTCAGCCATGCATTGGAGATGCTGGAGAGATGCCAGCTGGAACTATTCTCGGGCATGGCCAGAACCCACCGGCCTTGTGAATTCTCCTTGAGTACAGTCTCCATGCCCTTCAACGTTTCCAGCAAAGGAACAATGCACTCCTGCCCTACCTACTTCTGAGGCTGGACTCGCTTTGTTGTGGAGGTTCATTCTTGTACTGTAGGGTCTCTAGAAGATCCCTATATCCACTAGATGCCAGGACCACCTCCCCTTCTACTAAAAGAAAGAAGTCTCTGGAATGTCTCAAGTTGTTGAGGACAAAACAGAAACTTCCAGAAGCAAACCATTCTTTTCTTTTCTTTTTTTCTTTTTTTTTTTTTTTGAGACAGGGTCTCCCTCTGTGGTCCAGGCTGGTCCTGAATTCGCTTTAGAGCCCCGGCTGGCCTTGGACTCAAGGCAATCCTCCCGTCTCAGCCTCCCAAGTGCTGGGATTACAGGCATGGGCCACCACGCCCAGCTTATGTGGTGCTGAGGACTCGAACTCGGGTACTTAGCGCTTGGCTTAGCACTTGCTCAGGCGCTTTAACCACTGAGCCATTCCTCCAGCCCTGAAGCAAACCTTTCTACAACTTAAAGGAAGTCCACACGGCATAGCATGGTGCTCAGAACTTGTCAACAAATTCCTTACAAGGATCAACCCCGGGCTGATCGCAGAGAAAGCAATAAGCATGAACAGGAACTGCAGGAACCAAGAAAGTAAACCTCTGGGAATGCTCTAGAAATTAGCCTTCCTATGAGGAATATAAATAAAAATAAGATTCTATTATTATCTATTGAAATATCAAAGACCAAAAGGTTATTAGCTTTGTGTTTTCATAAACATGGGAGACAGTATATTATCTCTTGCTATGATTTCAAGAATGAACAATTTGGCAAGGTCTTTAAAATTCTGAATGCACATTTGATTCTCAGGAATGCAGTCTATGCATTCAGAAAGATATCCACCAAGTACACTCACGTGCCGGTGCCAAGAGGGATGTGAAGGAGACCCACCAAAGCATTGCTGAGTGAGTACTTCGCAAGAATTGCCCATGTGGGAGGAATGGGGAAGTAAAGGGGTTGAGCAATTGTACAGAGCATCCTACAAATGTGAAAACAGTGGGGTCAATCTATATGGGCTGAAATGAATTGACTCACATGATCTATGAAGAGAGACAGGAAAGTATAAAGCTGTGTTTGTGGTGTGTGTCTGTGTGTATCTCTGGGCATAGGATGGTATTTCTGGAAAATGCCACCAGATAAACGTCACCAAGTTGGCTTCTGAGGGAGGGATGGCTGGGACTTTAACAGGGGAGAATGATTTATTTTCACAGCCTATCCTTAGCTTAAAAAACCATAATATATATATAGTGAAATTTTGTGTATTCATCGTATAAAATTTAGTTGTATAATATTAAATTTTAGGTACAATATGTAAAAACACACATATTATATTAATATATATTTTAGGGTTTTTTGTGGTTCTGGGGATCAAACCCAGGGCCTTTGCACTAAGCTGCATTCTCAGCCCACTTTTATATTTTGAGACTGGGTCTTATCAAATTGCTAAATTGCTCAGGCCAGGCCTGAACTTGTGATCCTCCTGCCCCAGCCTCCCAGACTGTTGGGATTACAGGTCAATGTCACCAGACCCAGCTACTCTTAGTTTCAAATTGTTTTTGCTTTTTTGAGACAGGATATTGTTCTGCAGACAAGGGTGGCCTAAAACTCACGGCATTGCTCGTGCTTCAGTCTCCTGATCGCTGGGATTAAAAACTGATGTTTTCTTCATTTACTTAAAAATAGTGAAACTTATGTCACTAATAATAATAACCAGGCATGAGGCCCCAAGTTCAATCCCCTAGCACCATATAAGCTGGGTGTGGTGGCTCACACTTGTAATTCCAGCACTCAGGAGGCTGAGGTAGGTGGGTGGCCATGAGTTCAAGGCCAGCACAGGCTAGTTCGTGAGATCTGGACCAGCCTGGATTATGGAGTGAGTCCTGTCTCAAGAAAGAAAGAAAGAAGGAAAGAAGAAAAGAAAGAAAGAAAGAAAGAAAGAAAGAACGAACAAACACATACGCACACAAAATAATAATCAGAAAGAAGCCTTCATATAGATTCTTGTCACTACCCTGACCCCAGGGTTACTACCTTCACCTGTGCCCACAGCACACATCATTCATTGCTCCCACTTAAATTATCACATGACTCGTATGAATTCACATGTAATTGTTCACATGTCTCTATTCTTCTAACTAAATTCTTGAGCAGATTTAGCTTCTTTGCTTTGCTTTTGGTACTAGTGCGAAGTCCTACACATAGTAAGTCCTTCCAGTATGTGTCTATGGAATATATCTCTTCCTCTTTCTTCTTCTTCCTCCTCTCCTCCTCCTCCTCCTCCTCCTCTTCTTCTTCTTCCTCTTCTTCATGTTCTTCTTTTTATTTTTATTTTCGTCTTCTTTTTTCACTATTGGAGATTGAACACAGGACCTTTACAGTGAGCTACATTCTTGGGCCATTATTTAAATTTTTATTTTGAGACAGGGGTTCACTAAGTCACTAATAAGTTGTGCAGGCTGTGGGCTCAAACTTGAGATCTTCCTGCCTCAACTTCTCAGAGTCCTGGGACGACAGGCCTACATCACCAGGATGGCTGAATATGTCTCCTTCTTAACACGGATGATGTGCTAAACTGAAAGGATCAAATACTACTCAAAATCAGGCACACAGACACTGAGAACTGAGAAGAGGATTGTCAAGGAGAAAATGGGATGGCAGAAGCAGAAGCCAGTTGGTCACTTTCCAGAGACAAAAGGGAGGACCAGAGAGGAAAAGGAGTCACACCACTTACCCAACTCAACAGCAGCAGGTTTTCAATCTGTAACCAGCAACGACAAAACAGTCTCCACCCTAAGGAGAGAAAAGACAAATATGTAAAATGATTTTTGAAAGGGATTTTTGGTACATTTCGAAGGTGTTTTCAGGAAAGTATGCATCGTATTTCTGGAACCTTCTCTGTCTCCTAAAGTGCATCTCCTCATTTCATGTTCCTAAGTTGATCAAATGACAAAAATTCCCAGTTCTCTGCAAAGCATGGAACATGAGTGATTTGTATTTTTTTTAAATAGACAACTCAAACAAATGTTATAATTAATCAATCCTAACAAAATTCTGCTTTACCTGACTCCATTCTCAACACAAGTAGTTGAGGCAGGTCAAATACTTATTGGTTATCCTTGGTTTAGAGATGAGGAAACTGAGGCTCTCCTGAATTTAAGTAACTTCCCCTTCATCATTGATTCACATCTCTGAGCTCCAAGATTTCTTTTTTTACTACACTTTTCTCATTTTTACAGTTTAACTCAAAAATTATTACTCACTTTGGCAAGTAGAAAAACATTGTGTGGGTGCTCAACCACCCACATCTTAGAGCTGCCATTGGTAAACACAACCTTGGATGAAGCCCTGTTCTTTCCTATCCAGGGTGGTAGGTTACTGTGGGTGCATATGAGCAGGAGCCTAAGTGCTTGCGTAGATTCCACCCAAGTCCTCCTGTTTTAGAATAAAAACAGAATGAAAAGGAGGAAGGAGAATTTTGCAAGTCAATAAATTAGCCCCGAACTGCCACTAAAGTGTTTTTTCCTCAACTAGAAGGCCTCTTCTAAGACATTGTAGGAGGAAGTAATTTCATGAATCACTTGTCCTAAAATAAAAAAGGCAGTAGTGAAAAGAGTTATTTAAAGAGAAAAGGGGAAGAGACACACTGAACCTACCCACGCGCATGAGGAATTAGGGCAGAGATTATGGGTGAACCTCCTCCAAAGGTTACCAAGCATGCAGAAACTCTCTTCAGATCACCTCTGAGTTCCTCCTGCAACCCTCTTCTCAACTTCAATGCGTAGCCAGAATTTGCACGCTTGGAACTCTTGAGGAATTGGCTGTTTTGGAAGGGCTAATTTTAATTGTAGTACCTGAGGATTTACGGTTACAAGCACCAAGTTGTGAACCTTTCCCAGCTGTTTTAGATGGAAATCAATTCAAACATGTCTTTAAAGCTCTCTGTGCAAATTATGTTGAGCAGAGTTTAACCTTTTCATAATGACGAAGGACATTTCTAGAAATCCTTCCCCTGGCACGTTGCTATGACAACAGCAGTTCCCAGCAGGGCCTGGGACTCCATTGGAGATTCTGAAGATGATCCGTTTGTCCCTCAACTAAAAATTGTCTGTCGTTGATGGGTCATTTTGAAAAGATGTTTCAAGTTTTTAATTTTTTTTGACTTTTAGTATCTAGTATTTTGAATTGCTGGTTATTTTTTTTTTCATATGTCTCCTTTCTATAGCTAAATTGGATGCTCCTTAAAGGCAGGAAGTGCACACTGCTTCTGGAAGTTACCACATTGTCTTACATAGAACATGCACTTATCAAATACTTATTAATTGAAATGTCATTGACAACAGTAAGAAGTCTGAGCCAACTAAAAAGACATTAAGCCCTTGGGATGATCAGAAAGGAGGGGACAGTGAATGAGTAGCCAAAGAGATCTTTCCCCCATAGACCAATCAGGGTCCACTTCAGAAGATACAGCACTGAGGTACATGAAGTATAACCAAAAAAAGTCACTGAAGAAGATCTAGATTATGGAGAGACTTTCGGTTTTCAGGATCTCTTACCAGAGAGATCCTGGCAAGTCTCTCCAGATGAACTTGCAAACTGTAGATCGGACATAACTATAATTGAAATCCCCAAAAGATTTTCATGAGGTTTGACAAAAGGATTTGCAAATTGAATTAGGGAGATAGGGCCAAAGGATTTTCAAGATGTTTCTGAATATGAAGAGGAAAAGGAGACTTATCCTACTAGATATCCAAATTTATTATGGAACTGAAGCTGCAGGCAAAGTATAATACAGAGGTGGACCAGATGGAGTGATGGAGCTGTGAGATAGACCAAGGTGGAAGGTGGAATGTTGATTTATGACAGAAGTAGGTGGCCAGCAAGTGAATTAGATAAAAATAATTATACAGCAGTGGTAGTATAGGTAGCATGGAACTTGATCTCCCTGTCACATTAAACACATATGTGGAGAGAGAGAGAGAGAGAGAGAAAGAGAGAGAGAGAGAGAGAGACAGAGAGAGACAGAGAGAGACAGAGAGAGACAGATTTTAAATGCCAAAAGGAAAGGTATAAAAGTTTTAAGCAGAAAATATATGGTGATCTTTTTCTTTTCACGAAATAAAAAATTCTTAAATAAGATACTGAAAGATTGAAATTTAAACCAATTAAAAGGGCATGCATTAAAGCAGGGGCAGAGAGGCCACACTGGTAAATATTTAATGCTTTACAGGCCACACATCACATGTCTTTGGTGAGATGCTTTTGTTTTTATAGCTGTTTAAGCATGTAAAAGCCATGCAAAGCTCAAAGGCCGTATGAAGCTGGATTGGAGCAGCAAGTTTTAGGTAACAGATCCCTATCTCAAAGACAGTGAAAAAGCAAGTTATACACAGAGAAAAGAACATTTTCAAGGCATTTAACCAGTCAAAAGATTAGCTCAAATCAGACTTTAAGTCTTGAGAAAAATGACAAATAGGAAAATTCACAAAAGCCATGAACCTGCGTTTCACCAGAGAAGGTATTGATTTGTTCAGAGAACACAAACATCAGCAATCAATATTGCAACCTTAGGATAGGAGCTATAGCTCAGTAGTTGAGTATTTGCCTCAGATACATGTAACCCTGAATTTGTTCCCCAGGCCTACATGTTCAAGGCATGGTCACAAAATATAGTATATGTTTACATTAAAAGTTACAATAAAAGACACCTTGGCATTAATCTCCATATATATATATATATATATAGATAGATAGATAGATAGATAGATAGATATAGATAGATATAGATATATATAGATATAGATATAGATATAGATATAGATATATATATAGATAGATAGACAGACAGACAGACAGATAGACAGATAGATTTAGTGAATGTGTCTCATTCAGGTGTCATGGCTGTCTTTATTTCCTTTATTGACCCAAAACTTATATCTTTCATGGTCATTTTGACTTTGGGGAAGAGCCGGAAGGTCCACAGTGTCAGATCGAGTGAATAAGATGGATGAGGACACACTGTAATACTTTTATCTGATAGAAGTTGCCATAAACAATTAAATCAACTCAGGATATCAGGGCGGCCATGATGGCGCAACCAGAGACACTTGCAAATGAGAACTGCTTCAGAAAGTGGCAAGGACAAAGGGTTAATTATGTTTGGAACGAGGAGCAATATTTTTTAAACGAGTTAATGTAGTTCTACTGTTAAAATTTTTTTAAATTTATTTAAACATTCACCCTATGGTTTGATCACACACACACAAATTTGGTCTTGCAAACCGCGTAGTCCCTATTAAAGTTAGGTATAATTTTACACTTATGTGATTGTCAAAAATTAATCAGACATTACCAAGTGTTGGAGGAGATCTAATGCATTGCTAGTGCGGCAGTAAATTGGCTCAACCACTTGACATTATAAAGTTCAGCTTTCACTTATCCACGGACTCGACCAAATTCTTGGAAATTTAATTTTAAAAAATCAAAGGAAAATCTTCTTTTTGTGAGGCAGTATCTTGCTCTGTAGCCTAGCCTGTTCCTGAACTCATTGTGTGGCCTAAAGCTCTCAGCAATCCCTCTGCCTCAGCCTCCTGAGTGCTAGGATCACAGGTGTGTGCCCCCACACCTGGCTAATTTTTTATGATGCTGAGGAATTGACCGCTGCACCTTGCACTTGCTAGGCAAGTGCTCTAACCACTAAGATACACCCTTAGCCCCAATTCTTGTGGAACCTTAACCAGAAGACTCCTACAAGAATATTCAAATCAGCATTGCTTGGAATTATTTTAACAACAGAAACACAAAAATGCCTCTAGTTGCTCTAACAAATGATCTGAAATCTGGTGACTTAAAAGAATTTATTGTCCTATAGTTTTAGGAGTTGGAATTTCAAAGGTGGGTCTCATACCTCGGTGTTGGCACCGCTGGATCTGAGGCTGTTACAGAGAACCTGTTTTCTTTTCCAGCTTCTAGAGGCCACCCACGTGCCTTGGCTTATGGCCTGGTTCCATCTTGGATGCCAGGCAGTGGCTGACTCAGACTTTCTCGTGCTGGGTCACTATGACACAAAATCTTCTACTTCCCTCTTCCACACTTCAAGATCCTGGTAGTCACTCTGGGTCCATCTGAAGAGCCCAGAATAATCTCCTAATCTCCTGGTCATCTGATTGCCAATTTTAACTCCATGGGCAATTTTAATTTCTCGTTGTAATGCAACACAATGTATTCCCAGGCTCAAGAGACAAGGATGTGGTATCTTAACGGAAGTCACTTTTCTGCTTGACCATTCTTGAGAAGGTACAAATACGTTTTGTGAGTAATAAAGCAGAATATTATACGGTAATAGAATAATGAGATACAGCTAAATGCAACATGTGAACTGAACTTCAGAATATAATCTTTAAGAGAAAAAAACCCAACTCCCTAAACTATTCAATGCATTATATTCTTCTTAAATTCCCACATAACAAGAGTTAAATAGTATAGTTTCGCCCAGCCAATGATTTGCTTTACTGCTATCTAATTCCTTAGGCCCCCGGTCCTTCGGACCAGCTTTGATACCTCCCTACTGTACATCCCATGTATGAGCAAATCTGTTTCCTGTGTCTTCCAAGTGCATCTTGAATTTAACCATTTTTCCTGTTTTTACTGCCGTAGCCTCAGTCCAACGTACCATCGACGATTCTCCCAGGAATTAACCCAGCAGCCTTTAAACTCCTTTTCCTGCTTCCACCCTGACCTTACGGTAATTCACCCTTCCCGAGGTGCCCTTTCTACCGCCCAAGTCAGGTCACAGCATCCTGCTGCTTAAATCTTCCAAGGACCCTCAATTATAACCAGAATAAGACTGAAGCCCTCAGCCAGGCCTGCAAGGCTCCCTGAGATCTGCCCCCTACTGTGTATTTCAACTTACTTCTCCCCAGCTCCCCTTGTGTGGCTCCTCCCAGGCGCATGGCTGCCTTTCCCTTCCTTATACAGGCTTCTCCATATCTTAAGGCCCTTAAATCCTTCAATCATAACACTTTTTCTCATATCTCCAGACACCTGCCTTGCCAGGGTGGTTGTCATCCCCAAGGGGGCCTTCTAGCATCAGTTAAAGGGACAATTCCACCCACTCTCCAAACCACCACCTGAATTCTTAAAATACCTTCTTCATATGCCCACATAGTAACGGGTTTCTACTAGAAGAGTCTCAGGGACCAAGTCTCATGGTAAGACATCTAACAGATTAAACTTTCTATGCCTCACCTTTCTTATTTGTAAAATGAGAAAGATAATGATGTTCAAGTTATAGAAAATAATGAGTTAAACTCACTCACGTAAACAAATTACTCAGAAGAACGGAATTCTGCACCTAGTCACCACATCTACGGACCTCGGCTCTTCCTCTTGTCCTATCACCAGAACTTCTGAGGGTGTGAACGTCTGGCGACAGGAACTTCGCCTTGCTTATCACTACATACCAGGAGTACCTGGAGCCTAGGACACGGCGAGCTGTCCATACACACCAGCCAGGAGCCTGCCTCCCTAAGGAGTAAGCGCAGAGATTCACAAGTGGGGTTTGCTCTGCTAATGGCACCGGCCACTTGGCCTGTTTTTGCATTCTTGGGACACCCTCAGCTGAGCTCTTACCCCGGGGTCTCTGCGCCAGCTGTTCCTTTTTCCAGAAATTCGTTTCTGTCTCTCTCGAACTGCATCCAACGCTGCACAGTCCTTACTTTCTCAGAAGCTCCTGACCTGTCACTCTGGCCTCATGACCTGTCCCCAGCATCTCCTGGTCCTCCTGATTTTCTTAACCATGCTCTGATATATCCTTTCCTCCAGACTTTAGTACTACCTAGCACATTATATAAACTACGTTTCTGTGTGTGAGACAAACCCTAAGGCAACCTTCATGATTCCTGCCTTCTGACATTTATTCCCTGGCCCGGCCCCTCCCCTTGGCTGCCAGCAGGACCCGTGAATCAGTATAACTTGAAGAAGGGAACAGAGTGTCACTCCCGTGTCACCTCACACAGGGGGTCTCGAAAGCTTGTTCATTTTCCCCATGTGTGCTAAGTTTTGAGACTCTGTATATTCGATTTTGGGCTCGCACGTTTTCCTCATAGCATTAGTTTTACTTCATGGAGTGACAGATTAATCCTGACTAAACATATTTTTGTAATACAGTATACCTTTTCCACGTTTTCATATGTAGGGCAAATTTTGGGGCACCTCATATTCTGTCTTGCTAGCAGATTTAATGCTAAAGACTGTCTTTGCTGAGGGCTCTGAAGCAGGAGGCTGCCATGAATGTTAGAAACGTAAGGAAATCCATTCTGCTGACAAACTTGAAAGCAGACCACGTCTAGTCCTGCTGAGCCTCCCGATGAGGACCAGACCTGGCTGCTATCTTCAACACAGTCTTTCAGGGAACCTGGCTAAACCCCACTCGGACTGCTGAGCTCGGACTCTGGGAGGCAATAAATATGTCCTATTTTAAGGTGCAGAGTTGCTGAGAACTTCTTAGGGAGCACTGGAAACAAATGCATTTTGTTATGCGTCGCTTCCTGTCTTAGCTACTTTTTTGTTGCTGTGACTCAATAAGCAACATCCGCAACTTTAGGGAGGAAAGATTTATTTTAGCTCACAGTTTCAGAAAGTCACAGTCCATATATAGGTGGGCAGCTAGGGAATGGTGGAATCTCAAGGCACAGCCAGAGCCAGAGCTGGAGCAGGAGCCAGAGCTCTTCGTGGCATGGCAGAACAGAGCCAAGTTCTGGAAGGAAAGGGGAACGAGCACATGCCGCTCCACACGCCCCTTCTAGCCAGGCCCCACCTCTCAACGGCACGCAGTATCCATAGGCGCATGAGGCTTTTGGGGGGACACTCCAGATCCACACTACTTCAGTTCATTTCACCTGTTTACTTCAACTCCCAGGACAAGTACATAGTAGGGCTTCAAATAATATGTGTTAAATGGATAAAAGAAGAAATGGTAGCCAAGTTTTAAGATCACTTTAACAAGAAAAAAAATGGTCAGAAACCAGAAAAGTGCAAATGTTTAGGTTTACTTACTTCTGTCCTTATGCCTACAAAACAGAACTATTATAGATGCAGCTGTAACTAAGTGTGTGGGTCAGCTCCTGGGTGAGGGCGTGACGTGGAGCTCCAAGAGGGGCTGAATTGATAAAAATATAACAGTAGGTAGCCCAGGGTGACAGCACCGGCTGCATTACACAGTTGTGACCTGCACAGGACACGAGTGAAGGCAGAGACATTTTGTTATCGTGTGTTTTCTAAAATCGTTATAATATAGGACTTTGAAAATCAGAGAAAAGCAGTATGATTAAAATTTTTTGAAATGATAGACCAAAATGCCTCATTCGCTGCCATATGTGTGTGTGCAGTTTGGTCCTGTTCCACTCTGCTGCGCGTCCAGCCATTTCTCAGTTGTAGGTGACCTAGTTTTTACAAAATCAAACTGGCCAACTAATTTCTGTAAAAATCCCTATGGAGTTGAGGTTATTTGTTTTTTTTGCTTAAATCATTTTCAAAGCCAAAAGACATGTTCCAGTGGATAAATAGAGCATGTTTTTACTTGGAGACCAAATATAATATTTACCAAGAGGCCACATGATTTATGTATGAGTGTGTGAGACTGTGTGGGCATGCCTACGATTGTGTGCGAACATTTGTGCAGACCTCTGTGTGTATGAGCCCTGTTCCCAAGACCTCCACTTACCACAGATTTCCACCCATGTGACTTTTTTCTAAATAGGACTCTCCTTGGAAAGGATGTCATTATAAAATGATTAGAGTGGGGTCATCCTTCCAGGGACCCAGGGACTCAGAGGCACAACTAGGAAATGTGGTTAGAAAAGCAACAGCACATTGTATGGGGATCTAAATAGGTTGTTTTCTAATTCAGCTGAGCTACCATTGAGGGCACTTTTAGAAAGAAAAAGCATCACAACTGTTTATGTGAAGGGGAACTCATTAATGTATTGACTCGATGAATGTTGAACCCCACACTGGATCAGCACTGTCTCAGGCACATGTGATTCATCAGCGAAATATGTCTGGAATGATCCCTCCCAGGACAGTCCAGTGGGGAGCAGAGGGGAGACCTATGAAGAATACATGAATTAATTCTATGTGAGGTGGTAACAAGCACCTTGCTGGAAAAATAATCTGGGTAAGAGTGACAAATGAGAGGTGTTATTTAAGGAAGTTTGGTCAGAAAAGCCTCTTTGATTATGTTTTAGTTTCCTTTCCATTACTGGAACAAAATGCTTGATGTACACAACTCCTTTCTAAAGGAGAACAAGTTATTTTTTTGTTCTATGTTTTCAGAAGCCTTAGTTCATTGTTGGCTGACTCCAAGGTAGAGATGTCACAGAAGATGGAATCTACTCACCTCACAGCAGCCAAGAAGCAGAGACAGCAAGGAAGAAACAGAAAAGAAAGGGCCAGTGACCAGATAGAGTCCCCAAGGTCATGCCCCCGTAATCCAGTCCCCTGACTGGTCTCTACCTTCTGTTTCTATTACCTTCCAATAATGCCATCAGATTGTCATCTCACTAACTGATGGACTTAGCAGTAGAACCCTCATGATCCTATTGTATCTGGAAACACTCACAGACACACCCAGAATCTTGCTTTACTAATGTTCTGGATGTTTCTTGATCTAATTGAATTCACAGTCAAGATGGACTATTACAGATAGAGTGGTATTTGATCAGAGGCCTGACTGGAGAGGTGGAGAAACCAAGCAGACAGCAGGTAAAGAACACCTGAGCAGAGAGGACATGCAGGAGCAGGCCCCCAAGTGCAAGCTTGCCTGCGAGGGCCAAGGTTCCCAACAACATAGCTTCATCTCTGTTGCCCCCTGACTAATAATCTCTGTGAACACAACTTCAATAGGATCTATCATATGCTGCCAGGCACAGCGACAGCCTGTGAGTGATCTGAGTGAGTAGGTGATGATCAGGGGCTAGGAGTGAAGATAACCAGGATAGCAGGGTGAGAGCGCGGACCCCTAGGAGGCTGGTGAAAAGAGTTTTGGATTTTAGGCACAGAGAAATGGGTGGTGACCCATCACCTTCAAGAATGTCTCCTCGCTCTTGTTTGAGAGTTGGAATGTTTCCGGTGTTTGCCCTGGAACTGCATGAAAAATAAAACGAGAGAGGAAACTGAAGGTGGGGAGTCCACTTGGAAAGGCACCCCGATAATTTAGCGGGACTTGCTGGTGAAGCGTAGTAGTGGGTTGCAGTGGAGACAGGGTGAGTTATTTCACCTTCTGGGTGTATTCAAAGGTCGGGCCAGAGGGATTCACTGGTTTAATGAGCATAGAATACCATAGATAGAGACAAGTAAAGCATGATTCCGAGGTGTTTAGCTTTAGAGTCAGAAGAGATGGAAGAATGGAGTAAAGGTTTGGGCGCTGGGGAAGAATGGATGGGACAGGATGCCTGGGAGATTTGGAGATTTCTCTAGAGCTCAGTCATGCACACACTGCGTGTTCAGTGCTCACTTGTCTTCCAATTTCAGATGCCAAGTGGTTGTCCCTGCAAGTCTGGAGTCCAGGGGCACTCTCCGGCCTAGTGACACAAAGTTGAAGGCCTTGCTCTCTAGGCATTGGCATCGGAGGGTGAGGGACAGAGTAAGATCATCTGGGAAGAGAATGAAAGAGAAGCGGGCTGAGGATTGATCCCAAGGCCAGAGGGAAGGAAAGCCCTGGTGCCGGGTTGGAGGGAGATTGAGAAAGAGATGGAGTATAGCGAGAATTCTGCTGAATGTTCCTGAATAAGCTGAGAACTGGGAGCATCTAGGGTTTGGATTTGGAGCACGAAGGCAACTGGTGTATCTGACGAAAGTGCTTCTTGTGGACTGGTGGAGGCAAAAGGCTGGTTGGAGTAATCGAAAGTAAAGGTTGGGAGGGTTGAAGTGGAGAAGGGGTGAGGAAAGAAACAGTAGGTAGAGACGAGTCTTACAGGTGATTGTTATAAGGGACATAGAGGAATGGAATGGTGGTTAGGGAGAGAAGTGTGGAAAAGGAATTTTTAAAATTATAGAATATGTATAAAATGGGATTGAAAAATAATGTGGATTTTTAAATTTTAAAAATGTATTAGAATAAAAGACGCATCAATCCTTTTCAGAATATTCTCCTCACTCAGAACACACTGATCCCATCCCTCTTGCCACTTGCTGAGGCAATTCTGGAAGCTGTCTTTGGTGTCTTTAGTTGGGCTATTGTGACTGACTTCATGTCCTGAATCCACTCAAAACACTTACTTTCTAAGGGCATTTTGAGTTTGGAGAAGAGCCAGAAATTGCATGGTGCCAGACGCCGTGGATAGGGTGAGGATGCCCCGCGGTGTTTTCCCCAATCTGTCTTCCCGTTGGATGGCATGAAGCAGCAGCATTCACTTCATTTTTGATCAAAAATCATAAAAACACATAAAATAGAATTCTCAGCACTGCTTCATAATGTGGCGAGAACGTTGGGATAAGCGTGTTCTAAGCAAAGGACATATTTTGAACATTAATGATAATGTGTTTTTCACTGTAGTAAATTTCTAAAGTTTAAACATTCACCATAAAATTTTATCACCCTTCATATCCATTGTTGACAATAATGATGTGGTAATAGGAAAAAAAATGATGATATCAAGAGAGAAAGGACAATCAGGGTCTGAGTAGAGGACAGGGGACACAATCCAATGTGCAGACACAAGCACAGACCTTGGAGTATTAGCAGGAACAAGGACAGTTCATGGACTGTCACAGGTAGAAACAGCATATGTGTGCAAGTGCATTACAGACTTCATGATGGCAGCCAAGTTCTGGCTTTTTCAGTGGTTCGCAACTCTAGTTACATGATAAATCACGCTGAGACATCAAAAATACTATGAATAAATTCATACTACAATCACTATAAGATATTGCTACATATCTATGACTATGACTAAAGTGAAAAATATTGACAATACCAACCAAGTTCTGGCAAGGTTGTGGAGCAAGTGGATCTGTGGATGGGATTGTAAATTGGGGCAGCCACCTTGGTAGACAGTTTGGCTGCTGCTTACCCTGTGACCCAACTATTCCACCCTTGGAGGTTGACCCATGAGAAATGAGAACTCACATTCACATTGAGGCCTAAACGGAAATGCCTCTAGCAACTCGGTTACTACTAACTGAAGACTGCGAGCTCTCCAGACATCCTCCAGCAGAGGAACGGAGACAAGAACTGCTGAACTCATGCAAGGAAGGACCCACAGGAAACCAAAGTGCGACCGGCAGCCAGAGTATTTGAAGTGGAAGTTTATTGTCCCCATGACCTTATGCCTGGGTCATAAGTGCAGGTGAAAGGTCCTGGCATTGGGATAAACAAAGCTTTTATGTAGTGTGGGTGGATTAGCTGGCATGAGGTCAGGGACAGGGCTGTTTACCTGGTATGCGGATTGGAGTTTGGACAGAAGAGGACAAAGCAAGGTTATCTGATAGTTTGGGAGGGCAGGCAGGCAGGCCACGGGTCAAAGGAGATAGGTTGCTGCTGGGGGTCAGGGTTGTCAAACCATTAGTTGGCCAACTGCCCGGGCCCCGGAAGGTTGTTATGTCTGGACTGAAAAGGTTGATAAGGTCTATCAGGTTGCTAAGGCTGGGAAGGTTACCTCGGACCATAAGGACTGAGAGAGTGGCTATCTGCAAGCCAAGGTCGTCCACAGCTGACCTCTGTGTGTGGGAGGAGTGGAGAAGTTCAGGACAAGAGTTACAGCAGGGGAACCCCACGGAGACACTACTTCACTTTAGTATTTTCCTTTATGTTAATTTAATTTCACTGGTAGCAAAGACCATGCAGGAGTAGGTGGGTGGCCTTTACCCTCAAGGGAGGCAGCCGCTTTGCAGGGGAGCCCTCAGGGAGGGAGGTTTCCATACTGCTGCTGGCTACCCAGCCAGCCCAGCCACGCCCCCGACTCTCCTAAAAATGCTGCATTCATTAAACTCCTTCCCTGTTTCTTCATTAAACTCCTTCCCTGTTTGAAATTCTAAAAAATACCAATGCCCAAACTCCACCTACCTCCTAAAATTCTTAATTATTGGAGGGAAAGTTTTTTTTTTTTTTTTTTTTTTTTTTGAGACAGGGTCTCACCCTGTAGCCTAAACTGGTCCTGAACTCAATATGTAGCCCAGGCTGGCCTTGAATTCATGGCAATCCTCCTGCCTCAGTTTCCCAAGTGCTGAGATTACAAGTATGTACCACCATGCCCAGCTCATGAGATTTTTAAAAATTTAAACCTTTTTCTTATGTTTTACAGGAAATTCTAGTATGTAGCCAGGGATAAAAACCACTGAGTCAAGTCAAGAGAGTGAAGGTAAAGTTTAAGAAGTGTTCAAGATTAAGTGGCATTTTCCTGACGGATAGGAGATGCACTGGGGCACACTGGGGTGTGGGGGCCATCAAGCCATGGAGTTGAGAGTGACATGTGATTTTTTTTTTTCTTTTTAGTGGCATTGGGGGTTTTCTCTGAGCTACCTCCCCAGCCCTGGTGGTCTTCAGGTGGATTGGGGATCATGGCCATGGATCCGGGCATGCTGGGAAGGGAGAGTCTTGGTAGAAGACCCAGAGACCTTTAGATCTTCCCCTGAGCTACCCTGAGAGCTGTGTAGTAGGCAAGGGATATGCAAGGAACTCTCTGTCAGACAGGCTGGAGGAAGGAAGGAAGGAAGGATTATTCTACCCTTGTCCTCTATTGAAAACTACAGAGGATGTGGTTACAGGAAGATCAAGTATGGAAGAACATTGGCTGACATGACTGAATTTATGCGATAAGTATATTTGCATATTAAAGAATTTAAGGCAATATCTGGTGCATAGAGAAAGCTTGATAAAGATTGGGGGGATGAGAGACATGTCTGAAAACACTCTGCCAGTCAGCATAAAATGTGGCCATCCCTCCTAAAGTTGTGATGCACTTGAAAAACCACCTTGTTTGCTCATCAGATCTCATTTCCCGGGGGCCTCCTGGACCCTGGGGTAGATTCTGTGATTTGGCACACTCTCAGGTAGCTGGGTGTAGCAAAAACTTTCCAAGAAATACAATCCAGAAAAGTAATGACCTTGAATCTATCCCTGGGATTCCTCATGGCTGAAAACACATGCAGGGACATTCCAGCGGGCTCAGGATCAGAGTCTGAGGTTTATTGTTCAGTTTCCCCCCCTTCTTTCTCTTCCTCTTCTCCCTTTCTTTCTTCTCCTCTCCTTCTTGCTCTCCACCTTCCTCCTTCTTCCTGTTTACTACCAATCGTGATCCAAGCGGGGTTCTGCAAGAGGACCGCTCCACGGGAATGAGCAGTTAGAAGAGACTGCACCCATCAGTTACTCCAACAGCGGTTGTACCTCCCAAGGTAACCTTTCTTTCTGAGCACTATGAGGCAAGACAGCATCTATGTCTGATTCGGATAAAATTTCAGATGCATGCTGGAAAATAGTCCTTGCCATGCGTGGGATCCTTTGCTTTGTTTTCCTGTCTGTAACCTCACTTTTGTGGTAATCCTGTGAAGCAATTAGGGAAGAATTTTTGATTTGTTTTCAGCCCCGGGGATGGTACTCAGCACCTGCATACGGATCTATGTCCCTAGCCCTTTTTATTCTTTGTTTTGAGACAAGTTCCTACTGAGCCTTTAAGATGCCCGGGATGAGCTCGAACTTGCGATCACCCTTCCTCAACCTTCTCGAGTGCTGGGCGTGCAGTTCTGCACCACCAGTCCTAGCTGAGAATAACGATTTTATAAATGAAGAAGCTAAGGCTCAGAAAGACACTAGTCTAAGGCACAGAGATAAGTATTCTCAGAGCTGGAATTTAAACTCACTGCCTCCCGCACAGATGTATCCTCTCCCTGAGTTCTGTGACTTATGGCCACGCTCTGGAACACAGCAAGCCGCATTTACTCTCGTGTCCCTAAGCTTCCTCCTCAGTGCTGCTCCCTCTTGGAACAGGTCTTCTGAGGCAGATGAACTGAAGTTAGATCTCCGCCAGCAGTTCAGATCAGCTGCCTCCCTCAGTTCCCAAGGCTGCTGGGCCTCAGGAGCTTAGAAGCCCATCACCCTGCCTCAGTTTTCCCGCTTCCTTGCTCCTAGACAGCCTGTCTCTCGGCGCCAGGGCCCGTGGGCACCTGTTTCTGCAGCTCACACCTTCCTCTCTCTGTCCACAGGCTAGGCAGTGTGAAACCACTGACTTTTGACCTAAAAGGGAGCTTGGGGGAACATTAACAAGAGCCCACAAGCTGCCTGCTCCTGGGGTGATCCTGCTCCCTCCGAATGAGCCCCTTGCTCAGGGAGCGATGGCCGCGCGTGCTGGGCCAGGTCTGGGTGGGGCCTGCTTCTCGGGGGCTCTTGTGTGGGCTGCTGTATCTGAGTGACATGAGGTGCTCAGGACTCAGACATGGAACTGTAACACAAAAGGGATCATTTTGGACAGTCCATCCAGGACGCCCAGGGAGATCTACCAAGGCTGGGCTAGCAATTAGAGCCGGTTCAACGATCTTTCTGATAACAGCACAAAGGGCCACTTCTTGAGTTGCTATCTTTTCCCTCTGCAAAACAAAGCAAGGTTTTATAATGAACAGGTAGAGGTGTTTGCTGCTTTTCTATGAAGTTTCTGAAGCTGGGCTGAATTTTGAAGACATAATTTCTTATGCCGATACGCAGAAAACAGATGACCTCTTTTACTTCCTCTCTAACCTTTATTAACCTCTTCCTGTGCGCTGGGTGCTGCGTCAGTACTGTAAACTGAGTTAAGGCTCTCAATTATGTAAATGTTATCACAACCTCATTAAAGACGATGTGGAAAATGATAGAGCACTGGTTGCAGCTAGGGACAGATGCTGAACTAAGTATTTCTAATGTTATCGTACTTGACCCAAACTTTTCTTTTGAGCTCTAAACAAGCCACAGGCCTGCAGCTCTCGAATGTTCTCCAGAACATCCTAATAACACATCAAGTTCAACTTGTACCAACGAAGCACGTGTCCTGCACCCCGAGATCTGACTCCCTCCCGGTGCACCTCATTCACCGATTAGCTCCTCTTACGGCTTCCTGGACCTGGCAGCCGTCTGCCCCTCCCCTCCCCAGCATCCCGTGCCCGCCTCACCAGGTTCTGTGGATCTGGTCTCATTTCCTAAGTTCCTCTCAGCTCCATCCACATGTCTCCCTCTCTCCCTGCTGCCCTATTCTATAATATTCCTTATTCATTTCTCATTTACATTTAGCAAAAATCTCTTAGTTTACACAAGTAAGACTCAGATTATTTCCTAATAATCTTTTAATTTATTTTCTAAACTGCACCTCATGGTAGCTCTTTAGTAAGACAAATATGAACATATTTGCTTCCTAAACATCTCAGCTTTCCTTTCGTCTTAGAATAAAGACCAAACTCCCCAGAATGGTTGACGGGGTTCTGTATGGTGTGACTGCTGCCTCACTTTCTCAGTCTCTAGACCGTCCCAAGCCCACTCAGTGACATCGCTCTTTTTTTTTGGTCTTGCTACATATCATGGTCCCTGCAGTCACAGGGCCTTTGCACGTACCATTTCCCTTGTGCAAATTAAATTCCTCATCCTTCATTTTCAACCTTTTTCATGCATAAGGTTATTTAAAATCCCTCCCAATCTTCTTTCTCATAGCACCACAGACCTCTCACTTATAAGATTTGTCACAGTCGTCATTTTTAATTTATTCATGAGATCCGTATCTTAATTCCCCTCTAGACAGTAAATGCCATGCGAGCAAATGTATCTACACATTCACTCAAAATCAAATTCCCAGCAATACCAGGAGCATCTAATCCACGGTGTTCATTCACTGGGTAAATTCTACTTGAAAAATGAATGAGATGAATAAGTAGAATTGCCTAAAGTGGTAGAAATTTCATTGTGCCGTCACTCTGGAGTTCAGTAAATTTTGACCACCAACTCAGATGCTCCCACAAGCAGACAAGTATTGTAAAGCAGCAAAGAGCTGTCACCTACCGGCAAGCCATAGGGCGGGGTGTGAAGGCGCAGCAACCTTTTCAATAGGAACGGAACATCTGGATTCTAAAATACACTTCTTACAGGCTGGGAAAATACTGGCATGGCCAGGAAGGTTGGGATCAGAGAAAACTTTATTAAATGCTGCTTATAGGACGTGGTGGGTTGGATAATGTGTCTCCAAGCCTGGTGTCTATGCGGGACCTCAGATTGCCATCCTACATGAAAATGCTCGTTTCAGGTGGAATTAGGGATTGAAATGGGACGGTGTTGGATGAGGGTGGCGTCTAAATCCCAGGGCTGCACTTAGAAGCAGAGGAGAGGAGAGTACTGAGAGAGGTAAAGGAGAGACGCAGAGAGAAGAGAGGAGGGCACCGAGGGGAGGAGGAAGGGCAGCCCGCAGAGAAGTCCTTGTGAGCACAGGCGGGGTTGCAGGAGCCTCGCTGCAAGCCAAGCAATGCTGAGAATCCAGGCAGCCACCCGGAGCTGGGAGAGAGGCCCAGAACAGACTGTCCCTCCCGGCCCTGGGAGGAACCCACCCTGCTGACGCTTCGTTCCAGACCTCTGGCTCCATGAACGGTGGAAGAATATATTTGTATTGTTTTCAGCCACCTGCTTTGTTGTGCCAACCAAACACAGTGGGTTAAAAAAAAAAAAAAAAAACTCAGGACTGAGGATCAGTTGGACGCAACTTGGGCACGTGGTAGCATTAGAGGCCTTTGCTGGTGGTGCTCTAGAGGGGACATTGGAGAACGAAAGGTTAGAAAGTGGAAATCGTTTTTCTATTCCTGCCCTGACCCACAGTCCCTCACACACCAATTCATGTTGTGCAAGAAGCTTCCAGGGAAGACGGATGCCCGGGAGGCACCTGCCTGCCTGAGGTCTGTCTGGGTACGTGGCCGGGAGGACTGCCAGTCCTTGGCCATCTCCCAGGGAACACGGGAGGCCAGCTGGGCACAGCACCAGGGAGGAGTTTGGCTCTGCTCAGGCCCATGATCGGGCGATTTCAGAGCAGAGCCAGGAGTTGGGGACAGTGAGCAGCGGGGGAAATGAACTTGACCTAGCCCGGTCAGGAGTGCAGCTGGCGGTAAGGAGGGAAGTCAAGGTCAGACTCAGTTCACCAACACACACCGGGAGGCCAGTCAACCAGCTGGGACGCCCGTGAGGAAGTCCACGCGGGGAGCGATGGGCCGTTGGGGCGCTCTGCGGAAGTACCGTGTTGTTCCAAGAATTGTGCTCATCCTCGGCCGGAGGTGAACCTGAGAAGGCCCGGGGTAGGTGGGGGGCAACGAGGAACCTCCTTCTAAGGGTCTAAAGATCGCCATGCAGGGTTTAGTTCCAAAGCCCTGGGCGGTTTTAATCGGAGCCCAGCAGCAGGACTCGACTGCCCCCGCAGGGGAGCTTACACCCTCACCTACTCCCCTGCGTTTTCATTTCATTTTGTGCATTGGTTACAAAGCTGGTTACACACTCTGACACTACACACTGCTTTAGAATGCAGACTTCCCCCCCTCAGCCTAATGCCGACAAATTCAGCGAATGTTTGCAAAGTTGCTGATTAATTTTAACAGGACCAGCCGTTCCAGGAACTCAGACCAGTGGCTAAAACTGGTCATTTTCCACGTCCCTGGAAAGCACAATGCCTGCCTGGCCAGGAACAATGACTGTTATCTCTACACCTTCTTAAGCGATGAGCTGTGCAATTCTCACACCCCAGTTCCCTTGACATCTGCCCAATTCTATGCTTAAAAAATAATTTGAACTCATGAAAATACATTTTCATAAAAATTAATTTTTGCAACTTGCACAGTGACCCCTAAATCAGACATATTGTTTTCATGTGAGTGTTCAGATGTGGGGCAGCTATGGAGAGCAACTTAGCAAATGATGAATGAAAATGATTAGCGAAAACCAAGGCAGAATAATTAATAAGTTACTTAGTTTTTCTATTTGTTTTTCCCAACAGAAAGTATTCTGCAAGTGGCAGGGATGTGCCAGGCTTTCTTCTACACACAATATGGATCAGAAGCCAAAACAGAAAGTCCCTCAGGGAGAAAACAAGGAACAGAACCGCTAACTCTTTTTGACTAAGGGCTAAAAGTTATAGGACAGAGAGCTGGAGTGGCTGTCGCTTTAGAGAGGGACTTGGGGAAGGCTGCAGGAGGAGGGGACATGGGAGTGAGCAGAATCTGAATGAAGTGAAGGGAACCAATCAGCGAAGGGAGGTCCAACTCGTAGGGACGCCTGGCTCTACACCTTAGAACAATGAACACTGTACATCACTGAAATCTACTTATTGGGTTTGTTCTCCAGGACCCTGAGCCCGAGGTTTCCCACACCCCGATGGCCGTTACACGCTTTGGGGCATGGAAACAGCACCCGCCAGCTCAGCCAGACAGAGCCATACTCTTCCAGTAAGAGAAGCAGCACTTCTGTCCTCAGTCCTTTGCCAGATACCCTGCTGCTAGAAGAGGCCACCCCTGCCCCAGACCTCTTGACCACCAGAGGATCCCCTTGGGGTTAACTGAGTGAACAGTGCAAGAGCTTATACACTGTACAGATGGTACTGCCAAGCGTCTGGAATGTCTGTGCTCAGTGCAATTTGGTTGCTTTCTGTCCATTAGCCAAGAGGTTCCTGGTAGAGGACAGGATCCAAAGATGAACCCATTTGGCCAAACTGCAGCAGTCACCCTGGCAGAAGAGGCCTTGAAAAACTCCACCATGCCCCAGGCCTCACTTTCTCTTGACTCAAGTCTCATTGGCTGACTCACTGCATGCCAACGTGAAAACTTTCTCATCCTTTTTCTATATTAAAGGGCATTATGTCTTGTGTCCACATATAGAAAGACTCATTATGAAACCTTTTTGTTAGTATATGTTTACAGTACATAATAGTTATACTTGATTTGGGGAATTAGTGCATATGGAGTCGTGATCACTTTTAATTTCCTCTCTCCAAATCCCTCCTTACAGAACCATCTTTTTCACAGACAGTCCCATGGGCCAGGCACCTGCTCATTCAATATGGGAGGCATTGGAACACAGACTTGCACTGTACAAAAACAAAAGCTGTCAAGTGCAGCTGAATTCTATTCTTTGGCTACTGGTCTCATTCGTATTGGCCTGGGTATTTTCATTGGTTTACAACCTGGAGGCTCAAACCCTCCAAGGAAACCGCTATTTTCATCAGACTTTGCAGATGCTGAGACCCAGATGCTGTGGAGTTTGGCTAATACGAGCCCTAAACCCAAACATTACCATTAGTTTTTGTAGCTTGAACATGCCTTTTGAAATTCAGGTGCAGGAAGCTGATGGCCAGTGTGATGGTGAAAGGAGTGAGGCCTTTAGAAGTGATTAGGTCATGAGAATTCCCCTCTGGAGAGGATGAAGGTTTTTATAAAAAAAAAACCTCCACCCAATGTCAGGCTTTCTTGCCTTTCTGCTTTCTACCATGCAATACGCAGGTACAAGAGCATAGCTCTCTTAAGAGAAGGCAGTTAGCAAAGATTATTTTGAAAGAAGAGAGCAGGCCTCACCGACAACTAGCAATGCTGGTACCTTGAACCTGGACTTTCCAGCTTCCAAAACTGAGAAAATACATTTGTGTCCTTCATAAATTTTTCACTCTGTGGTGTGGTTATAGCAACATAACAACCAACCAAACCACCTGAGACTAAGGACCCACAGAGGGCCTACCTGCAGGGTAATCCTAGGCCTCCATCCTCGGCCAGACTTTTTAATTGGACAACAACCTGACACCCTATTAACAACATACTGCCCCTCTCAGCACTAGCCAGTTCTAGATATAGTGGACAGCTGGCCCTGGGCACAACTTTCAAAGGCAGAGCATCCAATCCAGAGCCCACATCCCTGCTGCCTCCTCTGCCACTCATAGGGCCAGAGTGCCTCAGTCCTAATTTTCTATGGCCACATGTCAGACAACACCCAGGGCCTGCTGCAATTACTCAAACCAGCCCATCCAAACCCTCTTTATCCTGCTAGCATGGTCCTTTCAGTGACAAATTTAATCATGGCTCTTGCTCACATTTCCCTTACTCCTGCTGCCTGTTGAATGACACTGGTACTCTCCTGCATGTGTGATGCAACAGACCTTCCTGTTCTTGGGACCTATGCATGTAAAAAGCTTCACGGTAGTTTGCTTTTTTCTCTGATCTATTGGCTTCACATATATAAAAAAATGACAAACCCTGCATTTCAAAGCACCGAGCCATACATACCTAGCCACTCTATATAGGAGTCACAGTGACCCTCTAGACCTATCCAAAGGAGAACTCCATGGCCATCTCTCCAGGTGGGGTGAGTTGAGCTCTCTGATCTTGCCCTTGCTGGGGACCATCGATGGCATCATTGCTGACTCTCCCTGACTCCAGGGTGTCCTCTTGTCCCATGTCAGCAATGTTTAGCCCTCCTCAAGTACATAGCAGCTCTGAAGATAGTTGAGGGGTGGCACTCAGTGGAGTGTTGCTTAGCTCCAGGCCTTGTACTTAGCTCCTCTGTGGAATGGTCCAACAAATTCAGGAAAAGAACTCTTAGAACTAGGGTTTAACTTCTAAACATCTCTACCTATGGCACTATATTTAGAAAGGACTAAGGATTACCTGGCCACTTTTTGTACTGGGATTTAACCCAAGGCCTTCACATGAGCTGATCTACATCCCCAGGCCTCTCTCTCTTTCTCTCTTCCTTACTTACTATGTAGCTATCTATCTATCTATCTATCTATCTATCTATCTATCTATCTTACCTATCTATCTATCTATTACCTGTCTTTCCTCTACCTATTTAGACAGTGTATTGCAAGTTGCTAAATCGCCCAGATTATGTTTGGGATCCTTCTACCTGAGCCTCCCAGAGTGCTGGGATTATAGAATTTGGTCACCATGACCAGCTATTTTTTTTTGTAGATGTTGTCTTTTCTTCTACTATTAATACCATTTTATGCATTCCCTTGAGATATTTGAGAGTGGTATGAAGACACCATCGCTAACATGAAGAAAACACCTTACATAAGATAGTCAAAGCATTTCTTAGAGGCATGACATTATTTTTTTTGTACTCTGAAGAGATGGAAATCATATATATGCCAAGCAATTTATTCAGTCTCTTACGCCTATAGCCTAATGGGATGAAGAAATTCAGTTTCAGGTAGGGGCATCAAGTTGATTATAGACTGGAAAGGAGGTGACCACCACAGGCTGCACACCACTTCTAATGACAGACCACCCATACCATGAAGGGTGTGGATCTCCATAAGACGGTGTTGGTGGCAACCAGTCATGACCTTGGTCAGACTATTCCTGCCTTTGAGTTAAGCTAACTGTGAAAGTGATTCACAGATTGTCTTACCATTGTAGTAACACCTAGTTTATCTCTCATTATCTCATCATGTCACTTTAAAATTCTCAAAATTAAATTAACTCCAGGCCACAGGAGCTTCAGTTGTACTACACAGCTCAGTGCTGAATTAGGTCTGTCTTACCTGGCTGTCATGGAATCCATTGTACCAGAGTTTATGACTCACCGTTGCGACTGTAAACTTCTATGGGTAGAGACTTGTATTTCTCCTTTTAATTATGAATAAATACTAGGAACTCCACACATCCTTAGATAGATATGTAATCTTGTCTCTTATCGACTTATGAATAAGTTATGACTGGTTGTACGATCTGAAGTATCTTCAAGTTAAAGTCATTCGCATAATATCACAAAGAATTTCTGAGTTAAAGAATGTGGTTCAATTGTTAAAAATGTGGACGTTAGTATAGGATGTGGACTGAAAAAAAACCACAATACGTGCCTGGCCAGCCATGGTTATTTTCACATATATTCAGTTTTGTGAACATTTTGGATGTTAGGGTTGATCTCTCAGTGACTCTGCTCCACTTTTAATAACATTGATCTCTGTTCTGATTCTTATAATTTCTTTCCTTCTATTGTTTTTGGTTTTGGAGTGTTCTTTTTTCTCTAGGACTTTCAGCTCTATCATTGGATTATTTAATTGAGACTGCATTTAATTATTAATTAATTGATAATAAATAAATATTTTATTTTATTCATATGCACATTCATAGCTATTAATTTCACTCTTAGTACTGCTTTCATTGTGTTCCACAGATTCTGGTATGATGTGCTTCAATTGTCATTTGACGTTAGGAAGTTTTTGCTTCCTTTCCTGATTTCTTTTGTGATCCGTTACTTGCTTGATAATGTAATATTTAGTCTCCATGTATTTGTATAGTTTCTTCTGCTATTGATGTCTAGTTTCATTCCATTGTGACCTGAAAGTATGCAGGGAGTTATTTCAACTCCTTTGTATTTTTTTCTGCATGTCTTATTTCCAAGGACATTGTCTATTTTGGAAAAGTCCCATGTCCTACCGAGAGGAAAAGGTATATTCTGTTGATGTTGCATAGAACGTTCTGTAGATATCTCTTAAGTCCCTTTGTTCCATGCTGTGATTTAGTGCTGATGTTTCTTTTTCAATTTTTATTTATGTAGTTATTATTTATTGAGACAAGGTCTCTTTTTGCCAGGCTGGCTGTGACTGTTGAAGGGATTATGTCAACTTGAGGAAGTCAGGAACCACACCTGGATTAGGGTCTGTGAGCCACACCTAGATTGGGAATCAAGAATTGTCCTGTAAAGACTAGAAGAAAACATTTGAAAATCATTTTTATATCTTAGGAATAGAAAAGCAAGGAGAATAAACTAGCAAAGCTCTTGCTGAAGCCAGCTTGTCGGTAACATTAAAATTATAAATTCCCAAGTAGTCTACTAGAAAATTGCACTTTTATGAATTTGTGCTTGCAAGCATACTTACATATGAATGAAATTGCTGGTCATTGCAGATGGAAAGTAACTTAGTTTTCCACCAACAGGGGAAGAGAACTCATTCGATGCTTAAAAATAGAAGAAGGAAGCCAGGTGTGTAGTGCACACTTGTAATCCAAGCATGTGGGAAGCTGAGGCAAGAGAGTTGCTACGAGTTCCAGCCAACCTGGATTACTTAGTGAGTACATGACCAGCCTGTGTACTATAGAGCAAGACCCTGTTTCAGAAGGGCAGGAAGTGGGAGGAAGAGAAGGGTGGAATGAGAAAGTTTTTATCCACTGATATGAAATGTTTCTAAGATTAATTGAGAAAAGAAGCAAAGTACAGAAAAATGGGCGTAGTGTGCCGCCATTTGAGGTGAAAAAGGCGGGAGATGGGAAGAAATGTATTATGAAATGTGCGAGTGTCTTCACCTACATAGATTTCCAAAAGCTATAGCAGCTCACGAGGAAACCAGTAACAAGAAGGGTGGAAATTTGGAAAGAGAGTTTGGAACATCCTTCACTCTGATAACTTCTTTTGTCTTTTGTTTTTTGAACTTCTTGAATGCATTGCTCATCCAAAACGTGGTTAAAAAAAAACTACATAGAACAAATAAGGATGACATCATAATGCTCCTGTCTTTCTTTTAAAAGAGACTCAGGATTTCAGGCTTCCCATGAGCTAAAATTCTAAGGAAATAATACGGCCTTCTGTGAAGTCTGGACACTTTCTGAAAGGTTTATGGTGACTCCTTGATATCACTATGCTGAACGATTGCTCTGCTCATTCTCAGAACGAGCTATGAAGTCAGGTGTGCAAGCTTCCTTTAGTAGCTGAGAAGATTGAACATCTTCTCAACATCCCCCAGATCTCCTGTGTTAACACACTACGGGAGCACAAGCCTCCGGGCTCCAGACTGACTTCTGCCCCCACTGCCTTGGTTATTGACTGGGCAGCTACACTCTGCTTGTTCCCATTGTCCTGTGGAATTCACAGTCCATACTGATTCTCTGGGTGGTAATACAGATATTTGTGCCTGCTCTGACTCCAGGCTCTGAAACAAGGCTGTTGGAGTCCTGCCTGGGCTGGAACATGATGTTATTTTCCTGAACATAATATGACAGTGATAAGGTAAACACCTGACTTCCCAAACTGCGTCATGCAACTGAGCCAACCGTGGCCTACTTGGACAGTGTCAGTTTCTGCCAAGGAAGGAAGTTGTGAAACTCGAGAGATGACTGAGAGAGTGTGGATGGGGAAAAAGGGGACTGAGCAGGGGTGTGTGTGGTGTCTGTGTGTGTGTAGTGGGGAAGGGGGCATTCAGTCACTGCAGGGAAAATCCTAGATCCCAAAGCACTATTTCCTATTACAATTGCCTCACTTCACAGATAGTCATAAGAAGCTTCCATGTCCTGGGCAGGGCTTTAAGCACTTCACATTAAAAACTTACGTAGAGTTTGAGGAATAGCACAAAAGTTAGAGCACGAAGCTAGCAAGTTGAAAGCCCTGAGTTCGATTCCCCAGCACCACATAGGCCGCGTATGCTGTCACACGCCTGTGATCCCAGCACTCATGAGGCTAGGGCAGGAGGATTGCTAAGTTGAGGGCAGCCTGGACTGTATAGGGAGTTCAGGACCAGCCTAGACTATGAGGGAGACTCTCTCTCAAAAGAAATGAAAACAAAACGCAACAAGAACTCATTTAATTCTCACACAAACCCTTTAAAGTAGATAGCATTATAAATCTCCTGTTTACAGATGAATTAACCAAGGCACAGATTGTTTAAGCGATGCGCCTAAGATCACACAGCTTACAAGTGGTATAAAAGGGGGTAGAGACAACATAGATTGATTCTGTGCTTGTGCTCTTAAACATGAAACTTTGAAGCAATGGGATGTCTCCAACTCAACTAGCAAATGAAGGAAATTGGAGATAGAATGCTGGTTTTCTGCACCGGAATCCAGTGGACATTTGTGCAGATCCAGAGTAGAATTGCATGGACAGCAAAGTTGTAAAGGAGTTAAGATATACTCGGAAAGAAGAAAGAAAGGAAGGGAGGGAGAAAAGAAGGAAGGAAGGAAGGAAGGAAGGAAGGAAGGAAGGAAGGAAGGAAAGGAGAGAAAAGCATTTTTCATGTCCCCCGCATCTTTGTGCTGCTTCCTGATGGTCTCCCTGCACACCAGTAGCTCTGATGTTGACCCGGTAATCTTATTGCTTTGGCCAAAGTGTCACCAAGTGTCTCCACTGTCCTTTTCTTTCTTGCCAATTAAGAGAGCATTGTCTTGTTCAACAAAACGAAGCTCTTAGGTTTTTGGAAGAATAATAATTACTAACAAGAACAATCTGTTTAGCTCTTTGTATACATCATTTCTCTTGTTCATCATGCAAGTCCTGATGAGTATGTTCATACCTCTATTTTGTACAAAATAATGTTGCGTGTTGGACAGTTTAAGTTGCTCAAAGTCATGTATCTACTGAGTGGAAGAACTGAAATTTGGACCCAGGATGGTTTGATTCTAAAGCCTGGTTGTTAATAAAATGAAGCTTTTTTTCCCCCTAGAATATGCTGCAAATCCTAAAGATAATTTCATGTAGCTGGAACATTTAAATCTTACTATTGCTATGCTCACCGAGTCAGAAAAATAAACTACGGACAGGTATGATCAGATGGCAATGAAGTGGCCTCTTTACCAGTCACTGTCCTATCCCAGCAGGCCTGAGAGGGGCTTTGGCCAACTTGCAGTGAGGTAAATGCGCCGTTACGAAAAAACTGACCCAGAAGCCAGCCATTTGAGAATACTACAGCACCATGTTCTAGGCCAAGAGAAAAATAACGCAAAATAAGAAAATAACCCCCAGAGGGAAATGATTTCTTGTTGGCAAGAGTCTCAGTCTGCTCTGAGCTCTGCAGCAACAGCTAATGTCTCTGTCAGAGTCCAGGCAATGTATTTTAAAAAAGAGAAAAAGACAGAAAAGAGAAATCAATAGATGGTTTTCTATTTACAATAACCACTACTTATTTTGGGAATGCCTACTGAGCGATCTCTTTGATAGGAGTTGGGAGCGTTTGGTCTTCCTCTTCCCCATAGGACCCTGACCACCAGTCTTCTCCCACCCCCAGCCTCACTTCACCAGTAACTCAGCGAATGCAACGAACACCTGACCTTGTATTTCCTAATGCTCTTCCCTAAGCAAAAACCAATGGGATTAAGTCAAAATTCCAATGAAACATTCTGTAGTTTCAAAAGCGAGCAGAGCAAAAGTCAAGTAGTTAAGGTAGCAAAGTGCTGACCAGACATTTTAATGGGTGGACCCATTTTGACTTGATGTGCAAAGACATCAGGTAGAGGAGGTGAAGAATCTTTGAAAACAACTCTGCTTTCATGCCTCTGAACGTTTTCAAGTGCCTACCAATTTCTTCGTCTTTATTTTCATTTTGGTTAAGAAACAGAATTTAAAAAATCCATGTCCCTCTAATGATATGCACAAAAATAATCACATAAAAAGCCCCAAACATGAGTGGCAGGGTAGAAAGAGACACAATGATCCTAAAGGGGTGAAGCTCTGAAAAAAGGGGCATAGACGTTTACTAATTCCCCAAACGCCATAGTTCTAATGTGTTACAGAATTTGGAGTTTAGGTAATTATAAAAAAGAACGTTAAATTTTATGTCGTGAATTTTTCTATCAACATAATTAAAAAATCCCTGCCCCAAAGAGCTTACATTTTGATGGAGGGAGATAGAATATCAGCATAACTGCAAGTGTATTACATTCAGTTCCAGGAAGAAATGTGCTGGAAGAAAAGAATGAAACAGAGACTAGGATTAAGAAATGCTAAGAAAGAAGCAGTTTTAAATACTGTGATTCACATCTGAATAAAACCTAAAGAAGCTCAGAGAGAAAGGCAAGCTGATTCCCTGGAGGAAGGGGGGTCAAGCAGAGGGGAGAAGAGGTGCTAAGGTCCTGGGGTGGCTGGAGTGGGTGCTGAAGAAATGGGGATGATGTCGGTGTGGCTGGCGCAGAAAAAAGAAATAAGAAAAGTGACATCAGAGAGGCTGGAGAAGGAGGCAGATCCTGGGGGTCCCTGGAGGCTGCAGAAGGTCTTGGCGTCCTGCTTACACCATGACAGCTTCATGTGTAAACCTTGATATCTGTAAAACACCCAATGCTGTCCGGAGCACATGTTTCTATCCTTAATAAAATTTAATCCTATCTTGTGAGGCAGAGAAGTAGAATGCTTATTCTGCTCCCACTTCAGAGATGAACAGCACACAGGGACAACTGATTAATTACTGACTTCTCAGAGGATGATTTGACCTGGGTTTGACCCCTGTCTGTTCACTTCTAGATCTTCACTCTTCCCACTCTATCTTGATTCTTTTCTTGGGTGTCTGTGCCTTTAAAATTGAAGCCCAAAATAAAAAGAAAATTGTAGCCTTATTCTTCACAATTGTCTTGTGTCTTAGTCTGTTTTCTGTTGCTATAACTGGGTGTCAAAGACTGAGTTGCTTGTGAAGAACAAAGGTCTGTTTGGCTCATGGTTCTGGAGACTGGGTGGTCTGAGAACATGACACCAGCTTCTGGGGCAGATCTTCTTGTTCCACCACAACACAAAGGATGGCATCACGTGGTGAGAGCCAAACAAAGCTGCTCTGGAGGAACTGAGCCCATTCCCAGGACATGGTCATGCGGCCACAGGGATTAAGCTTACAGCACCTCAACTTTTGGAAGACAGCTTTAAACCGTAGCTTATCTTATATGAGTACTGTTGATTTGAGTACCAATTTTATAGACTGTTACTTTGCTGAATCTGCTTTTTAATTCTAAGGAACTTCTGATGGAATTTTTGGTTCTTCAATGTAGAGGATCATGTCATCTGCAAACAGAGCATCTTAATTTTCCTTTCAACCCATGTTCTTTTCCTTCATGATCTTTGTCTCTTATTTCTAACCCCATGCTTAACCTCCAAACTGAGTGGCAGAATTCCATCCCCTGACTTTTGGCATTCCCTGCATAGAATATGATTTGCACTGGTGCTTTGACAAATAATTGGCTTTGCGACCTCATCTGGCATTATTTGCTTGGATGGCATCTCAGCTGTCCCTGGTCCCTCTAGTCCCTCACTCTAGCTAGCCTTGAGAAAAGCAGCTCATATTCTCAGAGTTGGTAGTTATCTTTGATTCTTGTGTCTATGTCAACTACCCACTGCCAAGCCCTGGACTGCAAGATTTTTCTGTGCAATGTCTTTGTGAAGTCTAACAATTTTTTTTTCCACCATCCACTAGGCCTCAGCCAGTTTGATGAATGAAATCTTCAGAAACAGACAAGGCATTAAACAAACAGTTTTGCTAAGCTAGTAAACTTTGGTATGAGCTGCACAAAATTCTTCTCGTGTAATCTTTCCTTGTGGTGACCAGGCTGCGTTAAAGAAAAAAGCAGCTGCTTTCTCAAGGGACTTTGCAGAGGAGTGACCACAGCCACGTGCTCTCTCACGCCCCGCCTCCTGACTCCTGGGTTTGAGGGTGAGTGTGGGAACCGGTCAAGTCGCAGTGCTGAGAATACAGGCAGCAAATCACTGTGTGCCCTCTGTCACAATGAGTACTCGCTTCTGACGTTCTGTCCCAGCTCTTCGTTGAGGATGTCCTGTCATTCAGTTACTTCTTCTGATCCTCCAATCCTGGATTACTTTTGATCACATAGTTCTTTTAAGCCACAGCCAGTTTTGGAGGAAACAGACACATCCTTTATCTCTTAACATACTGTTTATCATATATGAGTATACTACACCAACAAATCCCATTGTGAATGCCGCCTCCACAGTGGGCCAGGGCATTTTTTCTGCTCTCTCTATTATGCTATTTGGTTCCTGATTACTTCATGGAAGTAAGCAGGGATGAAGTACCCTTCTCTTTACTTCATCGAGTGTTGACTTTTCTTTTTTTGATTTGAGCTAATTGGAAATACCTTCAAAGAGAAACTGCTCACCTGGCAGGAGACAGTCAGATGTGAAGGAGAAGCAGGAGGAACCTGGACATGGCTTAGTTAAATCTCTCTCATGAGAACACATGGAAATTTAAGTCAGAATTATATTGAGAATTTTATATAATCTTATATATTGTTTCTCATTATTTATCTTAGTTCTGATCCATAAAATCAATGACCACAAAAACTGCACTACTTAATCAATATGTAGCCTTGTTTTATGTGTATTTCTATTCAGACACTTTAATTAATATATATTGTTGATTTATTAGCACTGAACTCATGGCTGACAGCTCTGTAACTAATGCTAGGCTGAAACTTATGCCACATATATACAAGGTGTGATTGAAAATTACAATGAGTGTTTGTTTTAAAACTTATTGCAATAAAAGACGCAGTCCCCCTCCAAATGTTCCCCTTGGCCTCCAGAGCACTTACAGCATTTTCTTCCCACTTTCTAAAGTACTTCTAGAAGTCCTCTTATGTATCTTTACTTGCGCTGTTGTGGCTGCCTCAATGCCTTGAATTGATTGAAAATGTTTATTTACCTTTCATGGTTATTTAATTTTGGGGAGAAGCCAGAGGTTGCAAGATGCCTGAATCAGAGAATACAATGAATGAGAAACACACAGAGATGTTCTTGTTTGACAGAAATCGCCATAAACATTTTGAATAAATTTAGCACATTGAAGCAGACATGAAAAGCCTGTCCCAAAAGAGAATTTTTAGACCTGCTTCATAAAGTGGCAGGAATGAACAACAGGATGAATGAACTCAAAATTAGTGATCATTTTGAGGGGGATTCATGGCAATATGTCTCTTACTGTAATACATTTTCAAAACTTAAACATTCATTATATGTTTGATTACACCTTGTATTTTCCTTATAAGGTATGCCTCAGTCTTCCTGCATTTAGGAACACTAGACAACACTTTAGTTTTAGCCTATAGGCAAATTTGCAAAACAGAATCCATGAATAATGGTGATGTGTTTTGGATCTAGAGTGTTCCCCAAAAGCCTCACACACCTAAGGGTACTGTGTATGGTTGGGAGGTGGGGCCTGGCTGGAAGGGTTGGGAACACTGGGCTTGACCTGGAGAGGTATGTGCTGGTTCCACCATTCCTCTTTGCCTGATTCTGTTCTGCCATGCTGCGAGGAGCCCTTTCTTTGGCTTCAGTGTCACCCTATGTTTCTACTACTACTACCATCCATCCATCCATCCATCCATCCATCCATCCATCCATGAACTGAGACCTTCTGAAACTGTGACCTAAATATCAATCTTTCCTCATTTAAGTTATGGATGTTGGATATTCTGTCCCAGCAATAAAAAAGTAACTAAGACAGCAGATAAGTTGTATATGTATCTCTAGGTCAATATGTATAGTAAATGTATATAATTCTTGCTTACAGAATATAGTCTCCATGAAATCCTTCCAGGAATCCTATAGACTTGAGGGCTGGGGAGATTCATCTTGACTATAAGATCAACTCACAGGTGCTCAGGTGAAGCGTATATGACCAACTAGTCCTCCCAAGGCCTAGGAACCTGATTTATTACTTGTATGCATCTGCCGGTAGAAAGCAAGAACATGTCTATGCGGTCAGACATGGTGAATTCATCTCTATGTGGAATGATACAGCCCATGCAAGGAGAGCCAGGGCTTCACACTCTGTCACAGGCCGGGCTGGAATCTAGAGGAGGTGGAATTAACTGAGATCATTTTTTTATAGTTACTTCTAAGGTAGCTTATTAAGTCATCATCCAGGACCAGATGAAGGAGAGCAACCTGGCCACTTGCAGCCTGGGAAGGCACACAGGGGCCACTCAGCGCTGGGTTTAGGTCCCATCATCAAGCTGCCATGGCCAAGGGCTGCTGCCTCTCACTGGGAACCTGCATAACGCTTCTGTCCTCCAGAGTTGCACATGGAACCCTGGGAAGTCAAGGCCAGTGATAGTCCAGGTAGAAGTAAGAGAACTTTGTGTCAGTCATGAAACTGCTATAACAATTCACTACAAACTTGATGACTTAAAGCGACAGGAATTTACTTCCCCACAGGTCTGAAGGTCAGAAATCTGAAATCTGCCAAAGTCATTCTTCCTCTCTTTTCACCAGGCTCTAGAAAAGTTATGACCGGATGTTGTTGCATCTTGGAAATCAGCACCAGAAATAATTTTTTTGATAAGTACTTGATACTTCACTTCCACGTTGGCTAAACTCAATTTCTTTTCACTTGGATTCTGTGCGTTCCCCCATACTTTATCTAGTTATCCAAATTACTCGCCTCTTTCTCCAATTCATCAGTTCATCACTGGTGACCAGCTGAGGTCCTTTCTTTCCCATGAAGCCTTTCAGCTGCTTTCTTCATTCTCCCTTTACCATCTACCTGTTAGGTTATTGCATCTTCTCATTCAATTGCTTCCACACTGGATTGCACTGGTCTGTATTCTTTTTCTCCCGTCTCTGCTCATCACAAAAGATTGCAAATATCTGGAGGGAAAGCTTACAATTTCAGGTAATAGTCCAAGCCCTACAGCTTGGGAGCACCATACTGAACCCCACAAGTTCATTCAACTGAATAGCCATAGTAATCACGGTTACTTTGCCGGTCTTTAGCAACAGTGGACAAAATTGTTTATCTTTTGCCCAGATACTACGAAGAAGTCCTGTTTCTTACTCAAAAGGAATTAGATTCTAGAATAGGGAAAGTAAATACACACAAATACATACCAAAAATCAAACCGGGCCCTTGTAGAAATGGCAAAAAGTTCTATAGGATCACTGAGGCGGAAGACCTAGCCCCACCCAAGCAAGCCTAATCTTCAGGAACCAAAGAGCTATTGGCACTCAGCCAATGTTCCCGATAGATTAAATGGTGTCTAGATTTGTTTTTAATGAGCTTCACTTTCCTCTATAGAATAAATAAATCATCCAGCACAGTGGTGACTGTGACTACAAGTGGCTTGTTTTCATGAGGCTGCACAATGGCCATCGGTTTAACCCTTAATCAATCAGACCTAAGAAAAATCACCTTGTTACCTTTTTTTGCACAGGGATTCCTTTAGATTTTATCTGTGAAGACTGTGAACTCTGCCAGTTGGAAGGCAGAGGGAGGGGCCTGTGGATTAGGAATAAATAAGTTCTCACCTGCCTTACTGCTGTGTGGAGTAGGCCCTCATTTAGTGGGTGGGCACTCAGCCTGAAAGGTTGCTATTAAAAGCTTCATTTTTTCCTCCTTCCTTTGTTTTAACAGGTGAACCCCTTAATACCATTTGGCGCAGATTTCATCCGTTGTGATACCAGGGACTTACGTAGCTGAAGACCATTCTCCCAACGTCAGGAATGGGGGATGGTGCGTGTTATGCAGGAGGTTGTTGGAGGACAGCTTTGGAAACGCAGCAGCACCAGGAGGGGAGTGGGGGCCAAGCTCCTCTGCCGTATCAGCAGCAGCGTTAGCACCTAACAGCAGCACACCGACAGGAGGTGGAGATTTGCTGGAAGCTCAGGCCCTGCTCCCGCATCTGTCCTGGCTGTCTAGTCCTTCCAAGGCCATGGATTTGTACCAGTCTGCAGCCCAGGGGTTGGGGACCACCTGATCTAGCACATCCCTAGCATCCTTCCAATGTCAACATCTTATTATTTATGATTTCACTGCAATCTTATGCTTATCCAGTGCATAAGTATTGTGGTTTAACTCTGGAATATCCCCCCAAAGCCTCATGCCTTGGGGTGTTGTGGCGTACCTGTGGAGCCATGTGCTGTTAAGAGGTGGGACCTGGTTGGAAGGGGCAGAACACTGGCGCTTGACACAGAAGAAGTGGATTGCTGGGACAGGACCCAGAAGGGCATATGCTAGCTCTGCCCTTCCTCTCTCACTAGGCCTCCCATCTGCTCTGCTGCGAACTGCAATTCTTTCAGCTGGGCCTCTACCAAGTGCTTTCGCCATTGCCAACCGCATGTGAATGGACTGAAACCTTAAGTAACTATGAGCTAAAATAAATCTTTGCTCCCTTGAATTATAGATCTTAGGTATTCTGTCTCAGAAATGAAAAGGTAATTAATCCAGAAATTGGTACCAGAGAAGCAGAGTTTTGCTGTGACTTTTATCTGACCATGTGGTTTGTTAGCCTTTGGAACTGGTTTATAGGAGAAGTTTGGAAAGTTTTGAAGATGTTGGCTTTAGAAGCCTTAGAAGGCTGTGATCTAAGCTCGATGGGAGATTCTGGTCAAAGTTCAGAACACTAGAGTGCTGAGAGAAATGCATATTGGAAAGGCTGGGCTCAAGCGGTTTCAGGTGGGAAGGAGGAACTTTATTAACAATTGTGTGATAGGCTCTGGTAAAAAGTGTGTCGGCATTTTGCCGTGTCCTAAGATTTTGCCCGAAATTGACATTAAGGGCAGTGGACTGCTTAATCTGGTGAAGGAAATTGCAAAGCAGCCCAATGTTCAAGCTGTCACATGGATGCTATCTGTGACTTTTACAATTTTATGCTGAGAAGCAGAAGGAAACAGAAGAGGAAAAAGATGCAAAAAGTTTTCAGTTTTGGACTGGAGGCATAGCTCAGCAATTAAGAGCATTTGCCTGGCAAGTATAAAGTTCTAGGTTAGATTTCCCAGCACCACATGGGCTTGGTGTGGTGGCACATATTATATCTGTAGAAAATAAATGAATAAATAGAAAATAAAGGTCTACACCACTGGGCCTGGCTCAGTTAAAAAATTTTTCAGTTTTGTCAGAATGAAAGGGCCCTCAGAGGTGGGGCAAAACAGCACCATTTTTACAGAGATTAACATTAAAAAGAAGCCAAGTACTTTTAATCAGGACTATAAAAAAGATTCCTCAAGGTGTGTCAGGAATCAGCAAGGCCCCATCCTTTACATTTAAAGCATGAAAAGGCAAAAGACTTTGCTTTAACAGAGATACTCAGAGCATCCTGAGAGAAATTTAGGAAAGTGAATGCCTACGGAGGTCAGTCATCTAAGAACTGAGGCTTTGGCAGTAATTGTCCAAGGGGACCAGACTATTTATTTTTAAATCCGGTAGATGACCTTGGCACTATCCAACTGGGGCTGGCTTCACAGGCACTCAGAATACAAGAGTTGTGTGGTCATGGAAGCTTCCACTCAGATTTCAGAAGCAGAAGGCCTCAGAAGCCAGGAAGTGTGCCCTTGGGAGGGCAATACGTGAAGTTGTGAAGGAGAAACCAAAGGTAGGTCGGAGACCCCAGAAATGTAGAGATGCCCAGAACGTGGACCATCTGTGAGTAGAGCCGACCCAAAGAAGAAGCTCTGGAGGCCGCAGCCAGAGGCAATGCTGTTGGTGAAGGGCCACTCAAGCCCTTGAGATTTCATAGCTCAAATCGGGTACTGGACACATCTCTACAGGATTTAATGATGCTGTAGGATTTGGAGTTTTTCCTGTTGGGTTTTGCACCTCCTTAGGTCGGATTGCTTTCTATCCTCCTATTTGTCTCTTGGAATGGAAATGTTTACCGTGCACTTTTGTGTGTTGGAAGTGTTTAACTTTTTGATTTTCACAGGGGCTCACACCTAAGAGTTTATCTTGCATCTCAGAGGAGACCTTCTACTTGAACATTTTGGCAGTGCTGGAATTGTTAAGACTTTGGAAACTCTTAGAGAAGGACTAAATTCATTTCACATGAGAAAGTGGACATGAGTCTTCCTGGGGCCAAGGTAAGAATGTTATGGCTTGGATCTGGAACGTCCCCCCCAAAGACTTTTTTTGTTTTGTTTTGTTTTGTTTTTTGTTTTGGATATTGTGGTCTGCCTATGGAACCACACTCTGTTAGGAGGCAGAGCCTGCTCAGAAGTGATGGAACACTGGGGCTTGACACAGAAGGGGCAGAACACTGGAACAAGACCTGGAAAGGTACACACAAGCTCTGTCCTTCCTGCTTAACTTGGTTTCCTGCTATTCCCCGAGCCAGGCCTCCACTATTTGCCATCACCATTGCCAGCTGCCTGAGAATATACTGAGACCTTCTGAAACTGTGGGTTAAAATAAATCTTTCCTTAGGTTTTATCCTGTCCCAGCAACAAGAAAATAACTAAGGTTAGATAGATATCAAGAAATATGTTTTCTCACAGCATTATGTCTACTTTGTTTATGCTTTCATACTTGTCCAAGGTCCTGGTTAAATTCTTATTATTCTCTACAATCATGTGGAATTTCTGGAAAAGTCTACTGTAGGAGGATATATCTCGTTTGTAAAACATACTACTAATCTCAAATTTACTCTGTTTTGATTGCTATCCTGTAGAGCCAATTCTGACTATAAAATCATGGTTCCAAACTGTAAACAAAGGGATTTTCATGATTTAGACCATTTTTTCATAGCTGGACACTCTCTGGAGTGTAAAATTTGGAGTCATCAAAATCCAAGTTATTCCGACCATGAGGTCTTCAAGGCCACCTGGCTGAAAATGGAATAGTTAGTATTTTTAGAACCTGGCATAGAGTTACTACTGAGAAATGTATGATACAATTATTCATAGCAACATTTGTTGGTTGAACTAAATACTTTTGAAGTCTGTTTTGTGTTTGATGACAAAGTGAACAAAGTGCGTGGGAGTATGGGATATGGCACACCAAGGGACCTCCTTCACAAGCTTTCTGAATGGAGTTGCACTCAAACACAAAAAGAAATGCATTTTTTTTTTCTTAGGGACTCTTTTCAGTGTCTTTGGTGACTTGAGGGTTTCAGTATAAGAAGACATATGGTTCTTAATTTAGGATTTCAGGAGGGTCCTCTCTATACCTCATTTGACATAATGACAGCAGAAGCAACTATATTTTTAATGGTATGAAGGAGGGTGGCTCTGCTGCAGCTTCTGATCTCAGGGTATAGAAGACATCCAAAGAGGTGAACCAAGAAGGTCTAAAAGATCATAATTAGATGTTCTTAGGTCTAGCTACCATAGTATCTCATAGAAAAATTTCAGAATAGCTTAATGAGATGTCTTGGTGTTGGAGAGTTGTTTGTTTTCTTTCTTTCTTTTCTTTTCTTTTTTGGAGAGGGTCTCATTCTGTAGTCCAGACTGGTCCTGGATTTACTATGTAGCCCTGGCTGGATTCAAACTGAGGGCAATCCTTCTGCCTCCAACCTCCCAAAAGCTGGAAATATAGGCGTGCATGTGTTACTACACCTGGTTTATGTGGTGCTGAGGATTTGAACCCAGGTTAAGGAAGCTATATCCTCAGCCCCACTTTGTTTTGCTCTTTGTTTCAAACCAGCTTGGATCAGGGATTCTGAACTTCCCAGTATTAGTTGTGTTAATGACTGTCATCTACTAAGAATCTGCCACAGCTTAGATCTGTGGTATTTAATAAAGTAGATTCATCAGCTACTTTATTTAAAATACAATAAATTGAAAAATCAATTCATACAATGCAAACACTCAGTAGCCACATATGGCTAACAGCTACCATGTTAATATGGGGAAGAATGGGAACTCTCCACCATTATACAAAGTTCTTCCTATTGATCATTCTCTAAATAAATATCTGTGGCCTTTACCCTTAATATTCTCATCTCTCTACAGTAAGACTTGCTGCTATATTTCCGCTGATGGCTTGAGTGTTGAGTATTCCCCACAGGTCCACATATTTAAGGATGGTGCCACTAGGAAGTGACAGAACATTTGGAATGTGGTGCCGTGTAGGAAGTCCTCAGGAAACTGGAGGCATGCTTTCAAGTAGACTGCGTGTCCTCTGTCTCTTTCTCTCCATCTCTCTCCTTTGGGTCAAGATGTGACTGGTGGTTCCTACATATTCTTCTACCATGTTGTGTCACTAGTTGTTTCCATCACTAGAGACCAAATCAGTGAGTCTGCCCAAACTTGAACCCTGAACTTCCAAAACCATATGCTAAATAAACCTCTCTTTACTTTGATAGCAGCCTGTGCCCGGAGTTTTGTGTTAGTGATAAAAATTTCACTAACGCAGCTCCTGAAGGCACTGAATTTCAAAGGGAGTGAGTTATTTGAGCAAGCTCGTGTGTAGAGCAAGTGGAGAGTGGAGCGCAATCTATGTTAGTCTGTTTCTGGAACCCCTATTCCTCCATTTATACCATGTTTCTTGATTATGGCTTCTCATTGTGCAAATTTCTTTTTCATAATGTCTTTCAGAAGAACATTCTTCCAAGAATAGGGTTGAGTTAATGAGATTTTAAATAGGCACAGGGATGCACTGTGGAAGTATCCTCATGAAGTTATTTAAGTTGTTGGGGAAAAGACATAGGAGTTCCAGTACAGTTATATGTGCCTATGTTTTTATCACATTGAGGCAAAAGTAATGCCAAGTCAGATTGGAAGCTGTCAGCTTCCTAAGTTCATAATTCATGAAACAGAGAGGTCCTTGAATATATCACTCCAATCATGTCACTAAAGTCAACGAAAGCCAACCCACCAGTGGGTATTACCCATTAACCAGGAAAATAAGACTCCATCTCAGAGAAACTCATATTTGCTTAAATCTCAAAGATTGTGAATGTGGTTCTGGAATGCATGTGGAGGAAGTCTTAAAAGCACCAAACATACAAAACTAAATTAACTAATGAAACAGATAACCAGCGAAGGGAGAGAAAATATCAGCACTTTTGCCAATGGAATAATTAATAATTATAACTAGAGTAACTAATCTTTGCATTTCTGGAGCACAGACCAGGCTTTAAATATTCTATGTTTTTTAAACACATACTGTAGAATGTTACCTATTGCTGGTGTACAGTTGATGTCCATTGTTTCTTGAAATAAAATAAAAACAAAAACTGTCTCCAGAAATCCTGATAAAAATTTAGAATAATGCGAGGATAGTACATCTGAAACTTTTGTTGATTTTAGATGAGCATCTTCTCTCCTGTGAGGTGAACATTTTCTCCTACAATATATTTGTCTTTGGTAACGTGATTGCTTGCAGGCCTAATACTTACGACTTTTACCCCCACAAATACGCTGTGAGAAGCCAGTCTTCACCCTACCCTTCAGGCACGCTGACCTTTCAAAGTCAGCAGGGCTCAGCTCCAAGGGAAATTGTGTGTCCCACCTTGGATGCCCACAAGATGGTCTTAGTACACACTGGGAGTCCTTGAGGCTTGGGTGCCCGCCCTGGAAGGCTTGGGGAGAGATGACATCCGCGGTACACAGAGGTGAAAGAGGACACCATGTTTATGACACAAGGAATGAGAATCAAGCCAGAGGCGGAGCAAATGGAGCAGCCACAGGGAAAGACTCTATCTTGCCAACATTCTTCTACCTCTAGGCAACTGGTCACCTCCACAGCCAGTTCCTCTCAAGGTTACAGTGAAAGCGAGACAGATCCTGTCTTGCCCCCACGTGCCAAGGATGTTCATGCCTAAGAGTGAAAAAACATTATCAAGCCAGGCGCCACATGGCTCTGATGTTCATGGGGAACAAAATGGTATCATAAGCAGGGTGGTTGTTAGCTTTCCAACAGCTCCAAATCCCTGGCTGTGAGTTCTTGGTCTTGGTGTAACAAGAAGGTGTTCTTGAGTTCTCCTTGTCAAGGAGGGCTGATTGGACTCACACACTCAAAAAAAAAAAAAAAAAGTATGCATAAAACCTTCTAAAATGTGGCATTTCTAGGAACCAGAGAACAAAGCCCATGCCTAGGGATTGGTTCATGAGTAATTTAGCAATTATCTTTACCTTGGGCAGGAAAGGCATGGACAGGAAGGAAAAATTCTGCTGGGTGAGAAGGAAGTAAGGTACTTCCTAGGGACTCATAGTCCCTGCAAGTTCCTAAGCTTTTCCATAGAGGGCTTGAGCAACTTTAGAACCTGTCTAGTCAGGCTGAAAGAGTGCTGACCTTTATTCATTAGTGTCCACCCATGTTGAGTCTCTGAGTACACAAGACAGTGCTGATACTAAATTGGGCGTGGCCAGTGAACTGGAGAAGCTTCTCTCAAGTAAAAGATGTGTGCGGCCAGCAGCAAGTAGATAAAAACATTAAGGATGGTCTGAGCAGTGGGAATGTATGTGTAAAAGCCTGGAGGTGGACAGGAACATGAATATTCAGGAAAAATTTCATGATGATAACAGCGTGAAGACCTAAAGGAGGGCTGATGGAGAGACTGGCAGAGTGCACTCATGACATCAGAGTCCTGGCACAGGCTCATCGCTTTATTCCCTCTGTGTGTTGCTCTGTGCACTGCTTACGGGGACACCAGAAAGGGCTTACTATGAACCTACCATTTTAAAGATAAGGAAACTGAGGCCTAGTGCATTTACATGGCTTGCCTTGATTGCTGTTTTGTGGTTGGCTAAGGAGAACAGCAGGTTTGCTTCCAGGCTGTTCAGCTCCAGAACAATCCTCGGGATTGCAGAACAGTTTGAGAGGATTTGTCTGAATCAGAGTTGCAGGCTTTATTTAGCCCACATTTTGGGTCCATGTGTTGTTGTGGGCACTATTCACAATAACACAAGAAAGTATTACTGTTGTGTCTGCCTCACTTTGAAGAGTAAGGAAATTACCGAGCTTACATAAACGTTCTATGGACGCTGTTCTGGGGTTAACGAAGAAGAGCATCAGATTTTGTTCGTTGGCAGTCAATCACCAGAGTGGCCCTCAGGACTTAGGGTCACCATGAAGTAGTGTCATTGATGTAGAGGTGCAGTGTTCTTGGTCAAAATTAGTTTTTGTCCAAATCCACAGAGCCACCACGCTTTATAATTGAATTTAAATGGACTAATTGACATTTAATGATGTAACTCGTTGCCCTCCCTCTCTTCATTCATTTATCCCTTCAGTAATTAATTGAACATATGTTCATTGGAGGCCCACTATGTGCTAAAACTGTTGTAGATATTCTGTCGTCAAAATCTAGTCTTACATTTCACTTGTCACTGAGTGCCCCAGAAAAAGAAAAGAACCTTTATTAGTTTGTTCATTTAGAGTGTAAAAGGCACAACGGCATTGAGAAGTATCTACAATAATAAACTCTAAAAGTGACTTTAAAGATTAGTTGAACTTGCTCCCTCATTTTATTAGTGAGAGAAAAGTCCAGATTGCTGGTGAAAGGGTAGATGCCTCATAGCTTGGGGTGAAGAGAAAGACTTTTCTGATTTTGGTCTGGAATCTCCTTCCTTGTCACAGAACCTCTCGCTGCTTGGGAGCCAGTGCTTTTCCTCTCGTATATCTGGTTCCAGTCACTAGATAGTCCAGGTAAAAGTGCTGGCTCTTCCAATTTTCCAAAAAAAAAAAAAATTGCCTTTAAAAACCAACAACAAAAATGGCTGCTGAGAGTGTTTGCATCATGTTTTGGAATCTCTTTAAAGAGAGTGAAGAACACATGGTACCTCAGGGCTGGCATGGCCACCTTCTGCTTAGGGATTATTCATCCAGTCTTTGCCAAATTCCATCATTAGTCCCTGCCCAGATCCTGGTGCCCTTGGTGGTATCAACTCTTGGAAAGCTATTTCTGTCAACCACGTCCAAGGCCTCAGATAAAAAAGAAAATCAAGCAGGAAGACATAATCCTATCAACTTTTGAGTCCTCTTTCCACTTTGATATGAAAAAGTGTCTGTTATATTTATTTTGAAGAATAATGGATTCTCCAAGGCTGTGACAAAACTGAAACCTTTGTGCACTGTTTGTGGAAATGTAAAATGGTGCAGTGCCACAGAAGACTATGTGATTGTTCCAAAAAATTAAACGAAAAATTACCAAATCATCCAAGAATCCCACTGCAGGGCTTACATTCAGAAGAGTTAAAAGTAGAGGCTTGAGGAGGTATTTGTCTACTTTTCATAACAGATTGTTCACAAAGGCTAACACGTGGAAGCAACCCAGGTGTCCGTGAATGAATAGGCTGAGTGCGGTATGTGCAGAGGGTGTAATCTTGTTCAGCCTTCAATAGAAAAGAGTTTCTGATGTGGGATGCAAAATGAATGAAACTTGGAGACATTATACTCAATAAAGCAAACCAGTCACAGAGACAAGCAGTGTGTGATTATGGTTCCGTAAAAATGAGGTACTTCGAGTAGTCAAAATCATACACATTGACCCAAGAATGGTGGTTTCCAAGAGTGAAGAAAGAAGAAACGAGCAGCTGTTGTTTAATGGGCACAGAAGCTTAGTTTTGCACTTTGGAGAGTTCTGAGGAAGGCTACTGGTGGCTCTCATGACATCAGCTACGTGGCAGCACTGAACTACAATATATATTTAAAAATAACTAGAGGAAATTTTATGCTATGTGCATTGTACTATTAAAAATGTAAAAAGATCAAAACACTTATCCCATATAACGCAAATAACAACTGACAATGTAGTTACTTTCTCTTGGAGTAGCCAGGGTATATGAATGTTTAAGCATGCAGAACTTTTCACATAACTTAAAATTAATAGGAAACAAATAAATTCGAATGCAGTACTAAAGAGGTGGAAATCCACAAAATCTTCAAACTTATAACTTCAAACTTTGTGAGAATTTATAGAGTAATCTTGTATCTTGATTTTATCTACTTTTCAAGAAATCTGTGTGTGTTTTCACAGGAGTGTTTCCTCCCAAATCATTGCTTATAAATCCCAATCTTTTTTTTTTTTCTCATTTTCTTCTTACTGAACTGAATTCTCCAGCGGTACTTTCTGAAACATCTTGGGGACAGTCAAGTTGTTTCGTTACAGGTACAGGTACCAAAGCCACCTTGTTTGAATGCTTCTGCTTAATGGTTGAGCAATAAATTCTTTATTGTAATTACTTTCCCTTTTTGAAAATGTTTCTATTTTTACTTCTCTAAGTATTATGTAAAAATGTACTTTGATTCTTCAAGCACTGCAGTTTCACTAAAATTATTCTTATTTGCTTATTTATTTTAAACCATTCCTGAATTTCAGTGAAAATAGATCAACATAAGGAGGCATGTCTTCAATTCTTCAAAAGTTCTACAAAGACGACCTAAAATACTTCCTGTCCACAACTCTCTTATTTCATAACTCCCCACTTTTATTTTGTAATATAACTTTTTGATTTATCATACTGAGAATATCTATATGCTTGAATACATATATACTGAGAATAATATATAATATAGTATATACATACACAGTATAAATTCTGAGAGTTATATACGCACTTAAACACACACAGACACAGATGCACAGACACATAAATACACAGACACACACACACACGCACACACATGCACACACACACGCGCACACACACACACACACACACACACACACACACACGCTCTTGTGCTGGGGATTGAACCCAGAGTCTTGCAAATGCAAAATGCACATTGCACTTGCAGCTGTACCTCAAGATCTTTGTAAAAACTGAGACAGAGCACTTGCACTAAATTGCTCAGGCTTGACTCAAAGTTGCTACCTCCTGCCTCAGCCTCCTAGGTGCTGGAATGCATCACCATGCCTGGCTAAGATATCATTTTTACATAGTAATTTCAACCCTTTTAGGTATACAGTTGAAATAATTTGAATATTGCTTGTCATATGACCAACATATGAAAAATTTTCGTCATCTGAAAAAAATGCCTTCCTAACTCCTAAATCAACACTCTTCCTCCAACATCCACTCCTGGTGTCCATGGCCTCTCACAGCCAATGCTATTATTTCTGCTCAGCTCGATTTCTCTTTTTCAAGTGTCACCAAATGGAACCACACCTCACCAGCCATGGTGCATGCACAACTTGTTTATCATACTGCTTTTGAGAATGACCCATGCCATTATGTGCACACACGCTTGGGTGTTAAGTGGTGGTCTGCTATGAGAAAGTGCTACTGCGGGCCTGTCTCTTCATAATCGATGGACGCGTGGCTTCAGAGCCTCTGCAATTTTGATTATAGTTGCTACAAACATTCACACACATCTCTGATCTTAAGTCAATACCAAAAATGAGATTGTCAAGTTGTTTTGTAATTTTTGAATATAAAAGGAATTTTCAGATTGTTTTCTGGAGTCGCTGTCCTATTGAACCCCCAACAAGCTTTACGTGAGAATTTTTTATCTGTCTGCCTTTGTTCTTGTTTTCAATTTTTATCCTCTGTCCATGGATAGACATGGAATGTCCATGGAACTTTTATGTTCACTTTTATAATGGTTAGTGATTTAGAGCATTGTGTGACGTATGTGTTTCCTACTTGTATCTCTTCTGGTGCACTTTTATGCTTTTGCTTGTGCAAGTCCTTTATATGTCTTGGAATTAATATCATTATCATATACATCTTCTGCAGATGGCTTCTTCTGGATTATGGTCAATGTTTTCTTCTTCCAACAGTGTTTTTGTTTGTTTGTTTGCTTGAGACAGGGTCTCTCTCTGTAGTCCAGGCCAGTCCTGAGCTGACTATGTAACCTAGGCTGGTCTTGAACTTGACAATCCTCCTACCTCAGCTTTTAGAGTGCTGGGATTACAAGCATGCACCACCACGCACAGCGTATGTGGTGCTAGGGAATCACACCCAGAGCCTTACATTTGTTGAGGGGCTCCTCCAGCCCCCAAATAGTGTCTTGAAGAGCAGACATTTTAATCTTTCTTGATGATGACTAGTTCATTATTGTTTTATATCTTTGCTCACCATACTTGTGTATCCTACGTATGAAATACGTGTAACCTGAGAGGACACAAAGACCCTTTCCTGTTTCCTTCCTAGAAGTTTTGTGATTTGAGTTTTTATATTTATATTTGAACTTGAGTTTGTGTGTGGCACAGGTAGCTGAACTATGTGTGTGCATGTTCCATACCCCCCCGTTCGGTAAGCATACTGGCCTTCCTCTAGTAACTCACCTTGGAATACTTGTTGAAGGGCAGTTGGGCACTTTTGCATTGGTTTGCTTCCAGATACTCTTCTGTTCCACCTATTTGTATGTTTGTATCTTTGTGATCAATTCTGAAACCAGGTTTAAAAATTATTAAAGATGACCAGAAGTGCAGCTCAGCACATGGCTTTTGCCCATGATGCCCGAGGTCTTGGGCTTCCTCTGGATTTTGTAATACATATGGGATTTTCAACTTGTAATTTATTGTGACTTTCTGATCTACAAATGTTAACTTTCATTACTAACTTTATAGTCAGACTTTGTCATATTTTTCTGATGGAACCTCTTTTCCCCAGTTGTCTGATCTTTAGCCTCTTAAAACTGGATCTGTGTGGGAAAACGCAGCCTTCTGAGCATGTTTTCTGGTTGTTTGCCTCTGAGACTGCATCTGTCTTCAAAGAATGTTAAGTCCAAAGTCAACACTTGGGCTCTCAATAGACTAACAGGATTAGTCCTAGAGTTAATAATTCTGGGATAGTGAAGCAGAGAATGATGGGTTTTACAGAAGAGAAGAGGGAACCTGGAGATACTCCCCTGCTTGCTAGTGTGCATGGCACATTTTGTGCAAGTCAAAGACTATTTTCAACAAAATTAATTATGAATTTATTATCATCCTAATTTTTAAATCTAGTTATCTTTATGTATAGTTGAAATGAAGCTTTAAGTTTGGAGCTTGAAAAATAGCACAGTGGTTAAAGTGCCTGACTGGTGAATGCAAGGCCCTCAGTTCAGTTCCCCAGCACCACATAAACTGGTGTGGTGGTGGAAACCTGGCCTCACGAGGCTGGCGGAGGGGGGTTACCATGAGTTCAAGGCCGGCTTGGGCTACATAGTAAGTTCAAAACAAGTCTAGACCATAGAGTGAGACCCTGTCTCAAAAAATGCTTATTTTCACTCTTTCATTTTTAAATATGTGAATTTTAAAAATCACTTTTAAGGAAGTTTTGACTAGCATTCCATCAACTCACGCTGAACCTCCACAGTATCACAATCTCATGACATAATTACGATTTACAAACATTTGAACTGCTCTTATAAGCATAAAATAACTGATTTACTTCAAAGCACTTGGAATGCTAAGCCTCCACAGAGAAACTTCTTCTACTCAGACATTTTCCTAAATCTAAACAAATGAAACTTAAAAATACAATGAACTCCAAGTTTCCTTAAATATTTTTAGTATTACTCACAACTTGTTCTCTTATCCTTTTCATGAATCTGAGGCAATAAAATAAGTACACATTTTAAATTGGAAGATTAAGTTAACCTGACAGGTATCAAATGTGCCAAATTCTCTTAAACGTAAAAATTTTAAGTCCCAATAAATGGCTTATTCCTACATTTAGCCCCAAATTGTTACTGAGTACTTGATTTATTTTCTTGTTGCTATGTAGAAAATTTTAAGCTTTTCTAGAGTTAAAGTTTTACTGTTTCAGGCAAACTGTCCTTATCAATGTCCTTGGGGATTTGAGGCACTTACCAGCCAGAGACTTTTAGTCAAGCCAGGAAACCTAGCATGGCTTATGGTCACTAAAGATGGCCTTTTGGTGGCCATGACTCTCACAATCCATATCCATATATAATGCCTTTTCTCAGAATCTGGGCTGATTCTTGGCTCCTAATTGGTTTTACTTGCAACCAATATATTTTTGCAGAAAAAAAATATTTTCCCTTTGTCTCTAGAAAGGGAAGCCAAGTGCTTCTCGAGAACGTCACTATTCAGGTCCCACGAACCCACAGAGAAACCCAAAGTAGCTCCAGAGATGCCATGTTGGAGAGAAATGTCCTGCCAGCTGAGCCGCCCCAGCTCCCAACCATTCACACAATCCCAGTTGCGTCCCAATTATCCCAACATTGTGCTTCCAAACCTAACTCTCCCTGCAGAACTCCATTTGAATTCCAATCAAAAAATTTCCAAAACATAAAACTACCGCATGTTGTTTAAAGTTACCAAGTTCTAAGTTAGTCTGTAACACAATAATTAACTGGAGCTCCTGTAAGAAAATTCATCTCCCAGATGATTCGTAAGGGCTGAGCTATTAGTTTCTCCAGCAGAGGGGTCCGGGCACACCTCTTCATGTCAGGATCCCATCATTCTGGTGTGCACCATCCCCTAAATCTTCCACCTGATTTTTCTTGTCAGCTGCCTCCTACGCCAACATAGCAACTTAATTCACAGCTTGATTAGATCTGTTTTGCAGTCTAGCTGAAAACTTTCAAAGATATCAAAGGACATCTGATTAAATTCTGCATCTCCTTCGCCAGGCTCTGAAGCCACAGGCTAGCCAGGTCACTACAGAGGAAACCTGTGATGGTGGGGAAGAGTCTTAAGTCAGCAGTGTGGGAGGATGTCCCTGAAACAAACGGCATTTCCTCACCCTTGGTCATTGTTCTCGGGAGATCCGGAGGCTGAGCAATGCCCAGAGACCACAACGTGTTGTTGTGGAGACTTGGAAGTATAATTGTTGGCTTCAAAACATGCCAAGAATGCTGGAAAATCGAAAATACTTAATTAAATGCCTGCAAATATATGCGAACTTCATTAAATGCTGACCTTAATGCTTATTTTAAAAACCGTGTTACATTCCAACGCATTTAAAGGTGATTTTTTTAACTTTTTGAAAATCTCTAACGAGCACCAAAATATCAGAGTTGATCGTCAATTACTCAGAGAGAAGTAATCAAAAGCAAAAGTATAATAATTTCAATTTTAAGCAAAACATTGTACTTAATGGAGATGAAGGGTGCATTGTGATACTTTTACGACGTGATTGGGATAGGATTTTGACACACAGGTACATTAAGTCTCTCCCAGTTTCTAAGCAACATTAGAAAACTGTTCGGTTTGCTATAGAAGGAGCACAAGTCCATTTCACACTTAGTGTCAGTGCTTCTGAGTCCTCTGTGCACCCCAGCCCTGTGCTCTCCTGTGGTTACCACCTCATGCAGAATGAGATCCTATGGAGTCTGAAGAGACGTGTGCTGCTCTTAGACAATCATCTCTTATTGCCAACTGTAGGAAGTAAATTGTAGACAGATGGGATGACTTGCCCATAGTGCAGAGCTGGACAAAAGAAGGGGCCGAGCCTGGAGCTCACACCCCGAAGCCCAGTGCTTCAGGTTCCCCTTGCAAACTCTATGCAACACTCCCTCTACTCAGACGGTGCAAAACCATCGCTGATGACAGGAAAATTACACAATGCAGTTATCCCATTCTGCTGGGACATGGCATCAGACAGCCCAGAAGCCATTCTTAGAACTGTGCTTTGAAAAAAAAAAATGGAGCAATAAGGCTACACAAGGAGAGGAGAAGAAGCAGCCTCTGAGCAAAGAGCCACAAACACCAAGAACCATCCCCAACCTACTTCATAATGAACATTGTCTTGTAACAACCATCCTTTGAAAGCACATTGTAGGTTCAGGTTGAGGTTCAGTTTGAAGGTCCGAGTGGAGGCATCTGTGTAGTTTTTCATGGTTAATCCTAGGGGTGAGAGATGAGGAGGACAGGATCGTAGACACAGGCCTGATCGCTTCTGGGAAATGTGCTTTCTTTCTCTGAACAGGTCCGATCTATTTTCTAGAAAGGGATCTATCTGTTCTTGGTCACTTGCACAATTCAAATCAGTAAGTGACCTCCCTCAGAGCATTTGCATTTCTACTGCCTTATTTGGACTGCAAAAAAATAAGGCTGACTTTATCTCTTGTTAGCTCTCACGCAGGGCCTCATCTCATGACTGTTCACATGCACTCTCCTGTTTTCACTCAAGATTTGGCTCCAATTTGCCTTGCTTTCCAGTAATCTCTTCACTGCAAACACACATGTACACACACACACACAATATTTGGGGATTGAACCCAGAGTCTACTCAGGAACTCACCACCAAACTGTGTCCCCAGCTCCTTGTACTTTATTTTGAGAAAACATCTCACAAAGTTGTCCAGGTCGGCCTTGAACTTGTGATCCTCCTGCCTCCAGCCTTCCAGATAGCTGAGATTACAGGCACTGCTACCACAGCATTTAGGTTTATGGTACCTTGAAACCTTTCTGCTAGGGCTGAGGGTATAGATCAGTGGTTACCGCAGTTGCTTAGTGTGCAGTAGGCCTTGGGTTCAGTTCCCCCAACACCATGTAAAAATTAGCCAGGCATGGTGGCACACATCTGTAGATTCCAGCAGTTGGAAGGCTGAGGCAGGAGGATGAACATGAGGGCTAGGCCAGCCTGGGCAACACAGTGAGTTCAGAACCAGTCAGGACTACAAAGCAAGACCCTGTTTCAAAAGAAATAAATAAAACCTTTTTGATACAAAGCAGAGTATAATAAATTAAGACATAGCTATGTTCCCAGCAACATAGAAATGTTTATGTTCCCTAGAATAATTTTACCTCTCCGTTAGTCTTTTAATCCTGCAGGCCTGTACTATTTCTAACAGAATGGGGCTTTCTTGTGTGCACCACTCGCAAAGGGCCAAGGAAGGCCCCGACCATGGGAAATCTTCTCTGAGCTATAAACAAAGGATAAAACATGCAGATGGTCTATGTACTAGATACTTAGAGAAAATCAAGCCAGGAGGCAGGAACATAAAAAAAAAAAAACCCTTGTTTCAAAGACCTTTAAGGAGAAAGTCAAAATGGTTAAGATGTGTGTATGTACCAATCCCTCATGATAAATCTAAGTACCTAAGTATCACAAATATATATCAACAAATTTTTTTAAAAACACTAAAAAAATCCCCATAAAGAGAATGTGGCACAGTGGCAGAGCACTTGCCTGGCACGTTCAAGAGTCTGGGTTCAATCCCCAGTACCAAAACGAAGAAAAAAAATCCCCATAAAGAGCTGAAAAGTAAACAAGACTCTTTGCCTTTTTAATATTTGGACAGGAAAATCTTCAATAATCTCAAGGATCAAGAAGTCGGTTTACGGTCCTTTAAGTTAACTTTCTGCCACCTCTGCAGATGTCCTCTCCTGTTGAGAGGGTCCCTGCGTTTCTCCCACTCTTCCCAGTGGTCCAGGATGCACTTGAGCACCTCTGTAGAATGCTCACTTCATGGTCTTTGGAAAGGGCTTTCCCAGGCTAACCTCCATGCATGCTTCCCGTGTGTGCCCTCCGTGTGAAGCCACTGTCCTGGGGTCAGAGGTGCCCAGCCTGCCTAGTATGAGAGCAGACCGCTCATTCCTGTCACTCCACTGTGAACTGGAAGTCTCATTTCCTTATGTGCCCTGCAGTAACCTCAGACAGCTCTCTGTGTCAAGCAGAAATCAGCGCTATCAGCGAAACCACCATTTGTCGTGTTGAGTGGAAATGACGCGGAGATAAGAGGACATCGTGAAGCAACTGTCCTACAAGTACAGCATGACCCAGTGACCTAGCGTGCAAGCGCCAACCAAGAGCGCCTCAACCATTTCGTTCTCTGTAACTCCCGCCCCTCGTCCCGAATTCTGCCCAGCTACAGGCGCAGCTGGAGATGAGCCAGGCCGCAGCTGGGCATTGTAAGTTTCTCCGTTACTTCCTTCCGTGGAATCGAAAGCAAGTGGTTTCTGATTTCTCTCTCCTAGCTGAGAAACAGTGCCAGTTCCCAACTCCACTCATTCTCGATGATAGCTTCTCATTTGGGGGCTTAAAATCAATGTCTTTTTTCTTTCAGGAATATTCGAGCAGATAATATTTTTCTTTTTTGAGATAGAGTCTTGCTCTGTAGTTCAGGCTGGTCTTGAACTCACCAGGTAGCCCAGGTTGACCGAGAGCTCAGAGCAATCCTCCTGTCTCAGTCTTTTGAGTGCTGAGATTACAAGCCTGCATGACCATACCCAGTGTAGGGGAACTGAACTCAAGGACTTGCGTTTGCTAAGCAAGGACACTAACTGCTGAGCTAAGCCTCTAGCCCCATAAAGTGGACAATTTTTTGTTTTGAGACAGTGTCTTCCTCTGTAGTCCATGTTGCTCTCAAATTCATTATGGCCCCTAACTCACAGCAATCCTCCTGCTTCAGCCTCTTGAGTGCTGGGATTATAGGCATGTGCTACACCCCTGACTTATGCGGTGCTGGGGAATTGAACTCAGGGCTTCGTCCTTGCTAGGCAAGTGCTTTAACTGCCGAGCTAAGCCTCCAGTCCCAAGTGGATAAATTTTAAATTGTAGTTTTATTTATTTTAAACAAATAATTCATGCATGTGTGCAAAATGTAAAAGCTCCCATAGGGGATATATTGAAAAAATGATCTCTCGCCTACCTTGGTCTCTTAGCAATCCAGTTTCCTGACCCGGAAGCAGCTGCTGTTCATAGCGTGTTAGGGTTTGGAGAGAAGCAGTCAGTGTATTCAGAATTGTACGTGATTCTGCGAGATGGACTTTTTTTAGATTCCATAGATGAATAAGCTTATGCATCATTTCTCTTTCCGCCTTACTTCACTGTGCCCTCCAGGTGTATCCCTGTTGTCATAAATGACAGGATTTCCTTCTTTTTTTCATGACTGAATTGTATTCTAGCAAGAGAAAGAGACAGCATGTATGTGTGTCGCATTTTCTTTATCCCTTCTGTCACTGATGAACACTAAAGTACTGAGGTTGATTACATTTCTTGGCTATTGTGAATAGTGCTGCAGTAAACACAAGATTAATATTTCTTAAACACATTGATTTCACTTTCCATGTGTACATCCAGTAGTGGGATTGTGGGGTCATATGATCATTGTTTCACTTCTGAGAGTAAACGTCATTCTGTTCTCATTGCCATCAACAGGAGGTAAGGTTTCCCGTTTCATCAGATCTTCACCAATACTTACTTTGGCCTGTTCAGTGACAAGACATAGAGCCACCTGGCCCACTTGGGTTTTTTTCTTTTTTTACTTCCTTTCCTATAAGACCCAATATTTCAGAGTCCATGCAATGAATTTCTTTGGAGTCAGGCATTTCTGCAAAAGTCTTATTGCCTTGTTTTCTCATGATTCAATTGCTGAGGATCAGTTAGGTAGAAAAAAACTGTCTCTACAGGGAAAATTTCTTCAGTTATGTTATGTCTTTCCTTGGTGTTTTCTTGAGTTTCTCTTTGGATACTTATGCCTGTTTTGAGCCAACTCAGCTATTAAGTTTGGAAGTCTTCTTAGAGACTGCCCTGGTTAGTGTCTTGAGTGTCCCTCAAAAGCCTCATGTGAGTTACTGGGAGGCAGAGCTTGGCTGGAAGGGGTAGATGTTTGGGTTTTGCTGGAGGGACTGGATCAACTTGTTGAGACTGGGCATTGCCCATAATGGAGTTTTCAGATGTTTGTTACTGACTGTAGGCCAGGAAATGGAGGAAGGACACCCACCCTGAGGCTGTGGGGGCAACTGGTAGTGTGAATTAAGGAAAGGAAGGAAGAAGGAACGTTGTCACGGCTTCTTCCCCAGAAAGCACTAGACTTGTCGAAGTGTCTAGCTATGGACGTGGCTCCTGGAGCACTTGGCTTCTGTCTGCGATGGGGTGGGCAGCTCCCCAGCCTTCGTCTCTGTCATGAACATCCACCGTTACTGGCTGGCCCATGAACGGCCCGTGAGTGTGAGAGAATTTCTGAAACTCTGAGGTAAATAAATCTTTCCTCTCTTGAATTGGACATTTTGTCACAGCAATAAATAAATAACTAAGGCCTTGACTAACATCTGCTTTCCTGATCTCCTACGCTTTTCAGCGAGGGAAAAACAAACACAATAACGTCAGTGACCCAAAGACAAACCAGAAAGAACAATTGAGATGAGCCCAAAATTGTCACCGTGTTGAGTTACTTGGATAAGTACCCTCTTTCCTTGTCCCATGGTTGTGATGTCCACTGTCCACAAGATATGGAGGAGGAGAGAGTAGCAATTGACTGGCCGGCTGTATTTCCTTGCCCAGATTATTTTGTGCGTCCCCTGATGAGATCTGTCCCCACTCTTCCTGTGTCCACATTCACAGAAGTGTGTCTTGCCCAAGGGACTTCACTCCAATGGCCAAGCCAAGGTATTTCTATGAATGTGGATGAGCACCAGCGGGGGAGCAGGTCACGAGACAGACCTAACCGTTCGATTGCCTCCACCTGTCTGCTCACACCCAGCCCTCTCAGGAAACTTCTCTCACGTGCCCCTCACTTCTTTTCCCCATAGGCTGGACCATCTGCTCTCCTTGAGCAGCTCTAACCGAGGCCAGAACTATCCAAGAGGTCGGCAGCCTGTTTGCCCTTCTCCACAACTGTTTCTTGTGCCAGTTCAGACCAGAGCTCTTCGAAAGTGGCTCCTTACTGCCTCACTGCCTCGTATAGAGCTGCAGAGAGTTGATTCTGAGCTGGTCTGCTGAGCTGCTGTCAGATCTTTTCAAAAGGAAGGATCACAAGGTGTTTGCAGTTCTCACTACTGGAAGGCTTGTTTCTTCTGGAGGCCAGTGTTACCTGGCTGCTATTTATTACGTTGGCTCTTGGCTTTCCCTGTTTACCTCACATCTGTGGCTGCTGGCTGTGCACAGCCGCTCACTGTGCTGGCTGGGCAGCCTGAGGCAGGTCCTGGGCTGGCATGTTCTTCAGCCTCTAACGTTTCCTCAAGGTTTCTAACTTTCCTGTTGGCCTCCTTTTAATTCCTGGAGCTCTTCTCTTTCTCTAAACTAAGCTGAACATATGCATAGTTTTGTTTTGTAGCTATGTCTGTGGACCTGTGAGAAGTCACTGAGCAGGAAATTCTACCCTGCTGCCATCTTGTCCAGAGTATATTTTTTAGTCCTAAAAAAAGCATCAACATATTTCTGTTTAATTAAGGTACATTTCAAAATAGAAACAAAAGGTGAAGGTTTAATTGACTTTTTAACATTTATGTACTTAGACACCTGGCTTTTCACTTTTGTTTGTGTGTGGCACCAAGGCCTTTACTCTGAGCTATGTCCTTTTCCCATTTTTATTTTTTTATTTTTGCAACAGGATTTCTCTAGGTCATTAAGGTGCTTTGGCTCGGCTTGAGCTTGTGATCCTCTTGCCCCAGCTCCCGGAATGCTGGAATTACACGCCTGTGCCATGGATCCATTATTCTGAAACTAGTTAAGATTCCTTGTGTTTTCAGGGAGGTACTTCTCCCAAAATTATTTCTACCATAAAAATAGTCTTAGATTTAAAAGCTCTTTTGAGGTTTTTATAATTTGCAGTTTTCTAAAATGCTTATTTTATTGGGGTTCTCAAATTTATCTAATATAAAGTTCTGCATAGTAACCTCATGATTGCTTACGATAACTTTAATTTCTCTAGGTCTGTGGTTATTTTCCTAATGTTTCTTACTCTGAATTTATATATAGTTTTCTTTTTTATATGTTTAAGTTAACAATGTATTCAATCTTTTCAAAGACAAATTTTAGGTTTACATATTCTGTCTTTTCTGTTTCTCTTTTATTTCTGCATTTTTCTATGTATGTCATGCTTGTTTCTGTATATCTTAGATTTTTTTATTTTTAACATCTTGAATAATTTCACTGATTTTCATAATGTTTGGAACTATGAATTTTCTTGTAGAAATTGTTTGAGTTGAATTCCGTTAAGTACTGATATACAATGTTTACATTATTATTGTTCCTTAGCATCCTGTCGCTGAGTTTCATTTTCCTTTGAACCCTAAGAGTTTTAACTTTATTTTATAGATAATGGGATAAAAGTTTGTCTTAATCTCTTCATGCTGCTATAACCAAATGCCTCAGGTGGGTGAATTATAAATAATGAAAAAGTGTTTCTCACCTTCTGAATGTTGAAGAATCCAAGGTCAAGGTGGCAAGACTAGTTACATGGTGAGGGCTGCCGTCTTTCCCATAGATGATACATGGCAGCTGTGTTACCACATCATGGATGGGCGTAAGGGTCAAAACATTCCCTGAAGTCCTTTTATAAGGATATTCCCAATCATGAGAGTAGAACCCATATGATCTAATCACCTGTGAAAGTCCCCGCTTTTTAATACTATTATATTGGGGATTGAATCTTAACAAATGAATTTTAGAGGAACAGAGAGTTTCAGAAGAGCTTTAATCAGAAGGGTGACATGGCTTTCATTATGTCTTAGTTATACCATACTGGATATGGTGCAGGAATTGGATTGAGGCAGTGGGGTCTAGGAGCCAGTTACAATACTGTAATTTCACAGCTAGTGAAAGATAATGATGATACAAACTGAGGGGATGAAAAAATATGAATGTTATGATAGAGTTTGCAATCATGGAAATTAATTAGATGTGAAGAAAGGGGATGCTGTAAGGGTATGTCCCAAATAGAAATTAGGCTCTTGGTTGAGTGTGTAGACTTTGATGCCACTCATTAAAGTAGGAAACACAGGAGAAAGGGCATCACAATTTGGGGGAGAATATAATATGAATGTTGGTATATTGGAGGCATTTGATAGCCACTGTAGTACGTAGTTATGTACACACACTTGCACACACATGTACATGCACCCCCCCCCCCCCCAGAACACAGGAAAGGTCACTGGACTATAGCTGTGGGTAGCAAATGAGATCAGCATATCAACTAGTCTTTATTTGGATTGTTATTTTAAAAATGCCTTAGATTGGGTAGTGGATCAACAAGTCATAGTTTATTACTCACAGTTTTAGAGGCTTGGAAATTCATGATCAATTGGGTAGCAGATTTGGTGACCAACAAAGAACCATTGACTAGTTCATAGACAGACCCTTCTCTCACCGGTAGAAATGGTGGGAAGCTTTCTCCTTAGACAAGTCTTTCAGAGATCTAACAACCCTAACCAAGTATATGCCTTATTTTTACCATATTTTTCATAGGTAAGAACCCTACCTTCAAGGAATGCTTCAGAACTTATATTAGTGAATATGTAATGACGCTTTTAATTAGCATTTCTACTTATTTTTAGAGACTCTATCTAAAGAAGTTATTAGAATATTTCTTACAAACAGTTCTCTTTAGCTACTTCAGTGTTTTAAATAACTCCCCTAAGATTTAGCTAAAATACTATCAAATTCACCTGAGATTTAGTTAAAATACTAACAAAGGTTTCTCTTTTTTCTAGATTTAGAGGTAGGCAATATGCTTCAATTCATGATCATCTCCTCCCTGTTGGAAGTAACAAAATCAATATGTGGTCTACATCATCTTAACATTTTTAAAGGAGCAAAATCTAATATGCCAAGTACTAGATGTGCTGTTGACATTTAATAAATGTCAAAGAGAATAAGAACATTTCTTGCTGAAAGTATAATTTGGATTTCAACCTTTTTATAGGATTGCTCTCTTCCCAAGATATGCTTGCCAAAGCTCAAGATCCTTTAGGAGAGTTCATTCTTAAGAGTATTATAAGGACAAGAAATTTAAACACCAGCTTATGCATATTTACACCTTAAAAAGGCTGGATCAAGAAAAACAAACCTTTATCAAAACACGACTCAAACAATTAGTACATGTTGAGCGTTGGTAGTTAGTCTAGACAGAGAAAAACTCATTCAGGAATGACTGAAGCGGAATTTCTAACTTCAAGAAGACAGAAGACTTAGAAAGATGTTACCCTAATGTGAAGTAATGTGACGTAAGAGAAGGCAAAAATTCAAGATATGACCTGTCAGAGACAGGCAAAGGGAAAGCAGCTTTGAACAAAACAAAATGCTCTCCCTCAGAGGATTCATGTTCTAGCTGGAAAGACAAGCTGTATGTACACGAATGACCTTCCGTCTGCATCTTCACCCATAACTATATCATTTATGTTGATCTACTCGTGTATACGAGGTCAGACTCAGAGTAATGGCATGAAGAGAGAAGGGCAGTGCCATTTGAGACAGCGCAGTCCAAAAAGGTCTCTTCTAACAGGAGATGTTTGAGTGGACACTGACAGAAAAGTAAGGAGCGAAGGCAAGGAGTGATTTAGGCAGATGCTGTTTTGGTTTGGATCTGGAACGTTTCCCCATGCCTCAGGTACTTGGAGGATGATTGGATTGCGGAGATTGATTGCACTGATTTCCTGTGCTGTTGAAGGGTAGGGCCTTGTCAGAAGGGGAAGATACTTGAGGGGGTAGTGGATCACTGAGAGCGGGGTTGGAGGGATAAGTTTTTGCCTGCCTTACCCCTAATGCCTTCTCCTTCCTCTTGTGAGGCCATGAGCAGCTGCTCTCCATCGGGCCCTTCTGCCATGCCACCATTGCCAGGCAACCATGAACGGACCTTGGACACTGAGCTAAAATAAGCCTCTCCTCCCTTACAATGTGGGTGTCAGGTGTTGTGTCTCAGTGATGAGAAAGTGACTAAGACCTGTGGAGAACAAGCACCAGGAAAACCTCAGTGTGTTTGAAGGTCAGTGCAGGTCTTGCAGGGAAGGAGAAGGTTGGCTGAGAGATGTGGCCAGAAGCATAACCAAACTAGATCATTCTCCCCCTCCAAGTGTGTTGAAGGTGCTTGGAAGGACTCTGACTTCTGCGCTGCCTGAAATAGAAGATACTGGGCAATGCCATCATACAGCGTTGGCTCCAGAGAAATAATTCTCATTGCTGTAGTGGACAAGGGCACAGGGTAGAAGTCCTCTGGCCATGTGACAATTTACCACAAGCTAGGTGAATTGTTATAAGAGAGATACATTGTCTTATCATTCTGGAGATTAAATGCCCAGGATCAGCATCATGATAGGATTGGTTCCTTCTGGAGACTTTGTAGAAGGATCGGTTCCAAGCTTTCCTCAGAACTCCTCGTAGTGGAAGGCAACCCTCAGTATTCTTTAATTGTGGATATATCATCCCAGTCTCTGTCTCCATGTTTATGTGGCTTTGCCCTCTGGCTGTCTCGGGGTAACTCTTTTCTGTGCCTTTTAAGAATATTTGTACATAGTTCTTAGAGACCACTCTAAATCAGGAAGATAATCTCATCTTAGGATCTTTTGACTACATTAGGAAAAAACAAAGAGGTGACACTGAAATTCTAAAGAACAAATATCTGGAAGCCATTGGTCAGCTCTCAGCTGAGTGGGTGTTTGAGTAATTCAGACCCAGAGTACTAGAATGAGATGAAGAGAATTCAGATTCTGAGGTCCTTGAAAGCGGAAGGTCTTATTTGCTTGTTTCCTTTGCGTCCTCAGATCCCAGAACAATGCCTGATATAAAACAATGCTCAATAAATGTTTATTGAAATAATATGTATTATGTGCTCCATTCATTGGAAGGCCATAGTACCTGGGCAAGAAACCTATGGCTTCACTGAGGTATGTCAGCATAGCTCAGGCTCCTGTCCCGTACAGCCCTAGTACCATTCTTTGTCCTGTCCATAACCTCACATAACATATAACCCTGACTGCCTATGACACCCAGGTCATTTACACAGGAATTTGTGATGCCAGTTATGATCTTTGCAGGAACCCTTTCTGCCAAGCCCTTTCATACACGTTCCAGCTTACAGAGGAAGACATGGAGTATTTCCTGTTTTTTCCATTCAGCAAAACTCAAGCCCTCAACATCCTGTGTCTATGCTACTTCCTCTCTTCGATTAAGTAACTGATAATTGATCAAATGATCTGGAAAAACAAGGATAAATGAAAATGACAAGTACCTCTGCAGCTAGAGAAGGAGAGAGTGTGTTTGTAAAGTTCCCATAGACATAGAACTGCATAAAACTGCAGTCTGTCCCAAAGGTTCTGTCCCTGTCATATTTTGTGACTTCTCTCTAAAGAGTGGAGAGACTGTTCCACTCTTTCAATTTTATTAGGAACTCACACTTCAAAATCACTGTCATCATTCCCCCCAAAGTCCCCTTTAGGACATCAGATGTAGCTGCATATGGCAATAGCCAAGGAGAATCTCAAAAAATACAGGGGCTTGGAGCCCACTCTAGAGATGATGGCTTAAATCACGTGGGGTACAGCTAGACACAGATATTTTTCAGATCTCCTCAGTTAATTATAACACTATTTAAAGTGTCCAAATCACTGTCTTAGTACAACATGTGGGAAGAGGCTTTAGCTGATATCAATTATCGAACTTGGTGGAGCCTGTTGTCTGTCTCTCTGGACTTCTTGTCTATGTGAAAGCAAACATACAGTAAGCAGAATAATTCTACTGGAAACTCCCCAACACCCACCCCACACGTTGCTTTAGGGCCAGCTGGAGTCACATGCAAAAAACAGTCAGTAGTTAGAAGGAATTTGACCCAGAGTAACCTTTTCCCCACCCCGTGGAATTTTACTGTTTAACACTACTCTTTAAGCTCAGTCTACAAGAAGAGATTTTATTAGAAATTTCTGGAGACATCACCAAAGCAAGGAAATATTTTGAAATAGCCTGAAAATATTTTTCCTTTCACAAACATCATAGAAGTTCTGAGACAGTCCTTTTTAATTAACACCTGCTTCTTGGGGCAAAGAATAGCTGTTTCTTGGTACCATGGTCATTTTCATTTATCCTTGAATGCTTAAATGTAGCTTCCAGCAGGGTGTGAGGAATGCATTTGCTCGGACTTTGTTTCGAAGAGGAAAGGAGAGAAAGACGGAAGGGGATGCTGGTATGGGTCTACGCAAAGGTCTTGCCGTCCATTAGCAGGGTGTGGGATGCTGGCATTGAGATTTCAGTTTCATGGATCCCAGACGGTTCCCGGAGACTATCATTTGCCCTCAGGTACAGAACAGCGAGACCCACAGCAGCTGCTGCTGCTTTCTGTGAATGATTCTACCTAAAGTCGCACACAAATTACCTAACCGAAACATATCTCAATATTTGCAAATTGTTCTAGATATCTTTAATTACCCCAGAAATCAACTGGCACCAATTACAGCCCCAGTCAGCATCATTCTGTCTCTCTCTCTCTCTCGGCTACCAACTACTCTATTAGGGATAGGCCTCAGCATGGGTGCTCTGTGCCCTCCGAAAGCTTTCCTCAGAGGAAACACCTGGGGAGATGCCATTTCTCTCATCAGCTCTGGAGGATTTGTGGCATAGGAGGACAGTTTTGCCTGCAAAGAATTCACACTTGCTTGGTATATTGATTAGGGTTCTGGAAGAAACAGAATTAATAAAAAAAAGATTGCGTGTGTGTGCGCACGCATGTGCACACACATGCGTCATCTATGGGAATTTATTAGGGCTGCTTACAAGTCTGAAGGAAAAGTCCAAAGTGGCTGCCTGAGTGTGCAAGAGCTGGAGGGTCCAGTGGCTGCTCAGATGTGAGACAGAACACCTGTCAGAGACTGCAGGGCAGTCTGGGAAAATCTGCACTGCGGATCAACATCCAAAGACGATGGTGAAGCCATGAAGACTGGAAGAGATCAGCAGTGGAGATCAGTGGTGCAAAGACCGGAGCTAGTCAGTGTCTGACAACGAGGGTGAAGGCTGGAGCTCTCCCAGGAGAGTAAGTGGCAACAACCTTCCATATTCCTCCCTTTGCATTTAATTTCTCTGCCAGTCTGTTGGTTGGCAACTTATATCCAGAGTGGATGTTCTTCCCTCATTTGTTGGCCCACAAATTAATTACACAAATCCACAGCTCTGCCTTGGGTGTTTCTCAATCCCTTCAAGTTGACATAACCCCTTCAATAGTCATAACCCATTCATTGTCAACCTGACAACCAGACACATTTTCTTAAATTATACTTAATTTCCAAATATGACAGCCAATTTTTTTTTGAGATGGGGGCTCACTCTGTAGCCCTGGCTGGTCCTGAACTCGCTATATATACCTCAGACTGGCCTTGGGCTCACAGCAATTCTGCAATCCTCTTGCCTCAGCCTCCTGAATGGTGGGATTACAGGTATGTGCCACCACATCCAGCTTTATGTGACATTGGGGAATAGAATTCAGGGCCTTGTGCTTGCTAGGCAAGCGCTTTAACCACTGTGCCCCACCAAATTTCTAATTATGCCTAAATAACACAACTACACTGCATACAAATGGAAACACAGTACGTTCCTCCTCAGAATAGGAAACAGAATTTGTCTTTGGGAGAGGAATTACTTAAATATTATAATGTAACTTAAACAATTTTCAAGATTAAGGTGATCAACGTTGTGTATATATGTAAAAGCATAATGACAGCATAGAAAAGAAATTCTAATTACAGTCCTCATTTCTGTAACTTGTAATATGGTTGTAGCTGGTATTTATAACTACCATTTTCTACCACCCACTCTGTATTTTCTTGGCTTTCAACAAGTATATCAGCGAATTTGGTTCTTTTCCTGATGGAGTGACCCACATCTTCATTCTTGAAGGTTCCAGGCCAGCAGAGCATAATATGAAAACAGGAAGCAAAAAATTTTGCTAATGGGTCACTAGAAGTGATGGGAAGTGATGTCATTCCCAACTCTACTCCGTCATCCCTAAACATGTGAATTCTGACTAGGGGACTAGGGGAGAGATAGTACCATGTGTTGATCACTGATTCAGAGCATACACAGCCTTTTGAAGAGCCCTGAACCCACCCTGCAAGTCATTATCATGTAGCTGGCACTATAATTGCATCTTCAAAGTACCATTTCACTGTTCTATCAATCCAGTTCTTGTGGTGGAGGATGTGGTAGGACCAGTGAATTCCATGAGCATGAGCCCACTGCCATATTTCTTTGGCTGTAAAATGTGTTCCTCAGTCTGAAGCAAGCTGTGCGGGATACCGTGACAATGGATAAGGCATTTCACAGGTCTACAAATGGTAGTTCTGGGGGAAGCATTATCTGTCGGGAAGGCAAATCTGCCACTGGAGCACGTATGTATTCCGTAAGGACAAGCTTCTGTCCGTTCCATGATGAAAGTGGCTGGTATAACCAACCTGCCACCAAGTTGCAAGCTGATCACTCCGAGGAATGGTGCTGTATTGGGGACCTAGTGTGCTGTATTGGGGACCTAGTGCTAGCCTCTGCACCGGGCAGAGTGGACACTCAGCAGTGGCTGTAGCCAGGTGAGGATTAGTGAGTGGAAGTCCTTGTATGAGCCCATGAATAACCTCCATCCCTGCTTCCATGGCCACGTCACTCATGAGCCCATTGGACAGTGACACGGGTGGCTAAGGGAAGAGGCTGGCTGACTGTTCTCTACAGAATGGGTTAACCTGTCTCCTTGTTTATTAACATGTTCAGTTGAGGTTACCTGCTGCTGAGCATTTACGTGGGGCACAGTTAGCTTTGTATCCCTTGCCCACATGGAAAGGTCTATCCACATACCTCATCCCCAAAAGTCTTTCCTATCAATATTCTAGTTTTGTCTTTTCTGTGCCCAAGACCATCCAGCCAGACCATTGGCTAGAGCCCATGAATTAATATATGGTTGTACGTTGGAGCATCGTTTTGCTTCCAAGTAAAATGAACAATCAGATACACTGCCTGAAGTTTTGCTACTGTGAAGATTTTCCTTTGACCTTCCTTCAGAGAAGTCCTGGAAAGAGACTGTAGTGCACATGTGGTGCCTGAGTAATATGCAGAACCATCTAGAAACCTCTTCCTCTGTCAGCTGATCCTGGTATACATACATCCCATGAAACCATAGGTACATATTGGGGGGACAGAGGGCTGTAAAGCAGGAGTGGGCACCATGGGCACTTGGGTCACTTCGTGTAGTTTACTTGTGACTTCTGGACCTGCTTGGGCCCAATAGCATGTGTAGCACTTCTGCTGGATGATGGGCTATTGTTGCACATATTCAACTTTAAGACTCGGTGGGTCAGATAGCATCCAGTACGTAATGTGCAACTCAGGTTGCGCAGTAACCTGATGTCTCAAGGTCAAGCGGTCAGTTTCCACTGAGGCCCAGTAGCAGACCAAGGGCTGCTTCTCAAAGGGAGAGAATTTCTCTGCAGATGATGGCAGGGCCTTACTCCAAAGTCTCAAGGACCTCTGCTATGACTCACCTATGAAGGCCTGCCAGAGTCTCCCAACAGCCCTCCTATTTTGTCACCTCACGTGCCATTGGATCTGCCGGGTCATGTGGCCGAAGTGGCAGAGCAGCCTGCACCGCAGCCCAGACCTGTTGCAAAGCCTTCTCCTGTTCCAGGCTCCACTCAAAACTAAGGCTTTCTGAGTCACTTGGTATACTGCCAGAAGAACAAACCCAAATGAGGAAAACATTCCCTCCAAAATCCAAGTAGGCCCACGAGTCACTGTGCATCGCTCTTCGCTGTAATAGGAGCCAGGTGTCATTACTTAATTCCTCACTGTAGATGGAATATCTCTGTGTGCCCCAGCACTGGACTCCTACCAGTGTCCCTGAGGTAGAAGGCTCTTGAATTTTAGTGGGATTTCTTTGCGTGCATTTGCATTTATTTGCATGTCAGCCTCTTGCTCCCTTGGTCCAGTTAGCACAATGTCATCAATGTAGCAGACCAGTGTTTTCCTCTGTGGAGAACAAAACAATCCAGATCCCTATGGACTCAGTTGTGACACAGGACTGGAAAGTAAGTGAAAGAATACTGCTGACGTCGGCAAGTGCGAGCAAATTGGTTTTGATGGGCCCTCAGGAAGGGTGTGAAGAAAAAGGAAGTAGCCAAATCAATAGCTGCACGCTAGGTGCTAGGAGACCCGCTAACCTGTTCAAGCAAGGAATTGGAAAATGAGGTCATTTATAATAGCACCAAAAACATGAATTACTTGGGGGTAAGTCTGACAAGTCTGTAAAATGTATGTATTATGAAATAATGTCAGAAATTAAAGATCTAAATAAGTGAATATGTGTATCATGTTCATATACCTAAAGAGTCAATGTTATATAGATATTAGCTCTCTGCAATAGTCTACAGGCTTAAAGTAATTCCAATGAAAATCTCAGCAGAATTTTTTCTTTTTCAAAATTGGTAAGTTTATTTTAAAAGTCAAATGGAAATGTAAAATGAAGAGTAGCCAAAATAACTTTGAAAAAAAAAAAAGTCTGTTATAAAGTTGCTGTAATCAAGGCAGTGCAATACTGGCCTCACCCTAGAAAGATCTAAGGGACAAAAGGAATTTTAGTAAACAGACTTCATCCGTATGACCAATTAATTTCAACAAAAGTATAAAAACTACTCAGTATAGAATGAATAGTTTCACAACTAATGGTGAAGTAAAAATTCAATAACCTCATGCAAAAAGTATTTTGATTCATCCTTTGTGTCATATATAAAAATTAACTCAAGTGAAATCAAATACCTATAGAAATCTAATGTCTACTTAGAAAAATAAAAAGTAATGGAAAAATAACGTTTTCTTTTTTAATGAGCAAATGATTTTTAACAATTCCTTTCAAAAACTATAGGTAGCAAGTAAATCCATAAAAACACTGTTTGATTTGAGAGGACTGGACATGTTTGTTATATTGATTATGGGGATGGTTTCTTGGGTATTTATTTTATAATTAGGAGATTTATAGAACTAAATGTTATTTTTGAAGAGGAAAATTTGCAAATCAATTACCAAGCTTTAATTTCTGCCTTGAAAAAGTAGAAGAAAGAGGAGCAAATTAAGCCAAAAGTATAAAATATATATTTGAGCATATACCTATTTACTTAAAAAAATCATATGCTTTAAATATGAAAGGTTGGTTAGTATAGAAAAAGAGATGGTTGTCAAGTACCACAACCTGTAACTAACTTAGTACTCCTTAAAAATCTTTCAAAGATTTCAGTTTTCATTGCTATATTTGCACCTAGAAGAGAGTACAACAAAGAAGATATAAAACCTGGCAGGGAGCTATCTGAGTTTGTAGTGTAATTTTAATTCTATAAACTGAATAAACCTGAGGCAACTTTATTTACATTTAAGCAACTAATTAAGCAACTGATGTTTCTTGAATACCTACAATTTGTCATGAGGGAGATTCCCAAGAAGCATCCACTTCTCTTGACCCAAGCTGTGGAGTCTGAGTAACAAGGCCGCACAAAGGAGTGTTTCTAAAACAGTGCAGCAACTTCGAGCTGATGAGTCATGGAATCTTGACATCTGTTGGAGCTGACGAAAAGCTTTTCAACTGTGGCCTGGGTCTCAGGCTGGAGGATGGACACTGCCTCAAGGCTTTACAAGCTTATACAGAGACAGTGAAATGAACAAGCCAAGAAGGCAGGGCATTTGAGGTCAAGGAAGCCTTGCATCTAGAACAGGCAGCTGGCCGGGAAGAGGATTTCATGTTTGGGAATACTGTTTAAGCATTCCAAGTTGGTGGGTGAGTTGTACAATGTCGCCAACAAACGCAAAAATATACACATAGAAATACACAAGCACACACATACATGCACACACAGGGAGAGAAAGAAAAATGTCATTTTCCAGTTACTCGATTTATCTATTACCTGTATTCTCACCCAACAACTATTCTTTTGTCCTGAAGAAGTAAAAGGAAGCCCACGCCATGAGCTGCTCATCTGTAAGTTCCTGCTCGTAACTTCTGGAGACCAGAAAGCACAAAAACAAACACATAGGTCAACTTCGCCTCAAGTCTACGCTGGCTCATCTTCCAAAAGGAAAAATACCATATTTCCTATAGAGGATTCTCCCTACTTGGCAGATTCCAATTTCAAGAAGAAAATAACTATGTGTGTTTAACCTGTTGCACTTCATTTGCTGCGCATGGCAGCTAGCGTGGTGCTTGCCAGGCCTGACAGGGCTCTTTTCCAAGAGTGGAGACAGTCAACCTCCAAGGAAATGCAATCTCAGCTTAACTCGTAAGAGCCACTTTGCCAGCAAAAATTAGGCACTGAGCAAGCGAATATATTTTTTTAAAAGAACATATCTTTAGGAATATTGAAATAAATACATCATTCTAGGCTGAACTGAGATTTCTGAGAAGAAAGGCCACCACCCGCGTTTGGTTCCCCGCAGCTTTTGCCACTGTGCTCCTCTGTCTTCCTTTGCTCTTGATGACTTTTCAAGCTCCAGCTTGGGGAAAGATCACTCGCTGTTGGACACATGCATGACTACCCATGGCCTCCGCTTACCTTTGAGTAATGTCCCAGTGGAACCCACATTCTAACAAGGCACCACCAACCCCTGGGCCTGAACTCCACCTTCTTCTCTTACTCCTTCTGCTCTTGTATTCAGCTCCAGAAATTCTGTCTTTCTCTTGGATCTTCAGTTTCCTCACAATCCTTTTCTATCTCTAGCCTTTGTACATACTGTTTCTATACTTAAAATGTTTCCTTTACGTTTCTTATCCCTGAGGCAACTTTCTTTGCATTTGATTCTCCCCTGAATAACTAAGATTTACCTTTTAAGTTTCCATTTACATCAATCTTCTTCAAGAATGTTATCATAGTTTGGGCCTGGAGTGTCCCCTAAAAGCCTCATGTACTTATGGATACTGTATATTGTTGGGAGATGGGGCCTGAATGGAAGGGGTGGATACTTGGGGCTTGACCTACAGGGGCATGTTTTGGTCCCACTCTTCCTCCTAGACTTGACTCTGTTCTGTGAGGATCTCTGTCTCTGGAGCTCTGACTCTAGCTGCAGCCCTGCCATGTGATTCTACCATTTCCAAGCAATAAATCTTTCCTCCCTAAAGTTTTGGATGTAAGAATTCTATTCTAGTAATTAAAAAGTAACTAAGACAGAAATTGGTACCAGAAGTGAGGTTGTTGCTGTAAGTTTACCTGACCATGTGGTTTGGAAGTCTTTGGAATTGGTCTGCAGGAGAAAATTAGAAAGGTTTAAGAATGTTGGCTCTAGAATTCTGGGAGTGCTCTGAACTGAGCTTTTTGGAAGACTCTGGATGGAGCTAAAAATACCAGAATGTTAATAGAAGTGTAAATTGGAGAGCCAGGTTCGAGAAGCTTCAGATGGCAAGGAGAACTGTATTGGCAAGCGGTCTAAAAACTATGCATGCTCTTCTCTCACCGAGAGTTTGTTGGCATTTTGTTCTTGTCCAGAGCCTTTGCCTCTTGGCTGCTGTTCATGGCTGACTCTATGCTGAAAGGTGGGAAGATTGGCAGAAAATGATATAAAAAGATTAGAGTGCCAGACTAAAATGGCCAGCATCGTCTGAGCCAAAGAACATATGGAAGTTAAAGAGATTAGCATTAAAAAGAAGCCAAGCACTTACACTCAGGACTATAAAAGAAGATGTCTTGAAGGCCTCTCAAAAGTCAATAAGACCTCACACTTTACCAGTATGAGTGGAGATGCAAAGAACTTTGCTTTGAAAAGTATACCCAAGAACATTCTGTGCTGCCAAAGAGAGAGCCACCTGGAGTTTAGCCATCTAGGAACTTGGACACCTTGACAGCAATTGTCCAAGGGGCCAAGGCTACTGTTCATTGACAGATCTCAGCGATGTCCATGAAGTCTTGGCTCTACAAGCTTGCAGAGCGCAAGAGTTGTGAGCTCATGGTGGCTTCCACCATGATTTTGGAGGAAGGCCTTGGAGGCCAGGCAGTGTGCCAATGGGAAGGCAGTGCATGAAGTTATGAAGAAGAATCGTAAGATGTAATAGAGATCCTGAAAATTTGGAGAAACCAGGAGTGTGGGTAGTCCTCTGAGGAAGGCCACTGGCTATGGGTGAAGCAACCCCAAAGGAGAAAAGGTGGAGGTTACAGACAAGGGCAATGTTGTGGAGGTGGAACCACCCAAGCTTTTGCCTCCACAGTTTACCCTGGATGGTGGACCTGGAGCTATAGGATTACACCCTTGCCCTGCTGGGTTTAGAAATTGCTTTGTTCAATTACTTTTTGTCCTTTTCTTTCTCTTCGTAGAAGTGGGAATATTTACCCTGTGGCAGTGTATACTGGAAGTGCTTAACTCTTTGGAGCTCAAGCTGGTAGTTTTCCTTGAGTCTCAGAGGAGACTATGGACTTGGACTGTTTTAGCAGTGCTGAATCTGTTAAAACTTTGGCAACTCTTAGAGAAGGACTACATGGATTTTGCATAAGAAGGTAAACATAAATCTTTTGAGGGCCAAGGGTAGAAAGTTGTGGTTTGCATCTGGAGTGTCCCTCCAAAGCCTCGTGTACCTATGGATACTGTGTTCTGTTGGGAGGTGGGGCCTGGGTGGAAGGGATAGATGCTTGGGGACTGACCTGGAGGAGTGTGTGTTTGGGGGGCTTCCAACCTTTCTCCAAGACTCGAGTCTGTTCGTCCACGCTGTGAGGATCTCTGACTCAGGCTGCAGCCCCACCACATAATTCCAGTATTCTAGCCACTCACCTGGGAATAGACTACGATATTCTGAAACTGTGAGATAAAATAAATCTTTCCTTCCTGAAGTTGTAGATAACAAGTATCTGTCCCAGCAATGAAAAAGTAACGAAGACAGTTGTCTTTCCTGATCCTTACGTGAGGTTGGCATCCCAATAAACATGCTAAGTGCACCTTGTATTCTTTATTCTTGGCATGGTGTTTAAGACCGTAATTGACTCAATGCCTGACTTTTCATCTACAAATGGGAAATTTTCTTTTTTGCCAAGTTCCATTTTGTAAGCCATAGATAATTCTCAACTTAAAAACCAGCCTGCTATATTTGGTAAAGCCTTTAATCAACTCACTCTTACCTAACGTGATAGTTGCTAAAGCAGGCCAGACCAAATGACTTCTACCCATAGGTTGGACATCCTTCACCTCTGACAGACCATTAGCTTCTTAAGAGACAAAGATCGCCTATTGATCACCACGAGATTCCCAACACCTTGTAAGAGGTGGTTTCATACCAGACATCTAAGTATCTGTTTAATTAGTGATTGAATAAAAAGCAGAATGAGTGAAACTTGAAATACACCTCAAGCAAAAGTATAAGTAGCTATTCACATAAACCAAACTCTCAGAAGTTGCTGATAAAGCATTTGTTTTTCTGGGAAAGTCTTTAACTCCTTACCACCTAAGAGTATCTTTCAAACTTTAAAAAAAAATGTGTTCCTGGTCCCGGTTAGAGATAACATAGAGAACTTCTAAGTCAGGTAAGCAAAGTCAGTCCTGAATTCAGGATTCTAGAACTTTTTAAGGCAATTTAAATCAATCTAGCTTCATATTTTACACGTGCCTAGTACAATCTGTAAGCATTGTTCGTAATTTTTCATAACTGCAACTTCGTATGTGTGTCAGGTGGGGAGACCGTGGTGTCACCTTGCACCTCTGCACCAGGCTGCTGCATGCTGGGTCTACACTCTTGTACCAGTTGCCACGGGCTATGGCCACTTATCTGGTGTGTCTATGAAGTAGAAGAAAGCAGCTATGATGGGAAGTTGTCCAGAAGGTTGAGATCCTTCATCCTGGGGACAAGTGGCTGCGTCATGTTGGAGAGATGTCAAGAGCAAAGGCAGTCAGCTTTAGGAATGAAGATGCTCTGCGGGCTTGCCTTGCTCTTTTCCATCTTGAGGCATGATTTACTCTCTTCCTGAAGACTCTTTTCCAAGAATATTTTAACCTGGCTTCTCCTAAATAAACCATCAAAGGAGAAGAACATTGTTATTATTTGCTACCGGAATACAACGTTCTAATAATAACTGTGGTCCCATAGGAACAACTAATATACTCAAATATATCTCTTTGTGGTGGTTTGGAACTGGAGCGTCCCCCAAAAGCCTCACGTTCCTATCGATACTAAGTAGGGCTAAGAGGTGGGGCCTGGCTGGTTAAGAGAGGGGGCAGGAGCGTGGGGCTTGACCTGGAGGGGCACGTATGTGCTGGTTCCCCGCTTCCTCCCAGCCTGTCTCTGTACCATCATGTTATGAGGATCTCTGCTGCTGGATCTCAGGCTCTGGCCCTGCCCTCACTGTAGCCTGCCACGTGCTTCCACCATTTTCCAGCTACCCACCTGTGAATGGACTGTGACCTTCTGGAACTGTAAGCTACAATAAATCCTTCCTCGCTAAGTTATAGATATTGGGTATTGAGTCACAGTGACAAAATATAGCTACAACACTCCTCCAGTTTTTGCTTCTTAGGATCCAGCATTTCCCACGAGTGTCTGCTGTTGTATGGCCTCTCTGTTCCCTTTTTATGGTGAAAGTGAGGGACAATCCTTCCTCCAGTTTCCAAGAGCAACAATAACCTGTGCAAGATCTTCCATCTTCAACAGTTTAATCTTGGTCTCTTGGGAGAGCGTGTGTTTTTGAGCACATTTTGCAAGATGTCAGACACATCTCAAACAGTATATATGTGTGAGAGACACAATATATTATTATTATCTTAAATGACTGGTCCACATGCAACCTCATTTTGGACAGGCTGTTAATGCAATGGGCTTTCAATGTCATAATATAGTTACAAAAACAATTTGCAGTGCTTGAGTGCATGCTGTTTTGGAAGATAATATTTTGTGCTCCCTAAGGAATAACAATTAATCCATTTGTTAATTAGGATCCAGTTTAAACTTCTGTTATGAAAGATGATCATATGTTTTATCCAGAACATTGCACTTTTGTGGAAGCATATTGAGATACCAAAATTCCCTGAGATATTTGTGCATAAGTATTTTATATTTTTAATCTTCCTTATGACTAGTAATACAGCAAAAAATTGATTAAAAAAAGAAGGATCTTTGGAAGGAGCACCGATATCCTGGAGAATCCAGACTTCTAACCCTTCCAGACATGAGTAACCACATTCATTTTTTTTTTCATGTCCTTCTAAAGTCTCTTTACACTTGGGATTTTTTGTTCATATGGTCCATTATTTTCATTTTACAGGAGAGGCATTCTCAACCCAAACTTTATAAACCAATCTTTACCATCAAAGCACAAGGCTGAAGCTAAACTAATAAATGATTATCATTCACAAAGGAGGTGTAGAGATAACCCTTATCTGATATGATTTATTACCCTCTCTTAATGCTCAGTGGAGATGGTATTCAATTCTTAGCCAGAAAGCAGATCAGCCATATTGATACAGAAAGTGAACACAAGGCATTTTTTGTTGGCATATATTTTGTCACTTGAAGACGTAATGAAAATCAAAGACATGTAGTGACAGCATTATATGTTTTTAAGACATTCAGTGTTGCTAAAGTAACTGCCTAGTAAGAAGCACGTTTTGAATACATATAAGTAACTACATGAACTTTGGTATTTAAGAGAAATTTGATACAGATGGTGTCATGTATATTTACAGAAGTAACAGGGACAAAATTTATGATAATGCTCTTTCAAAAATGCTTCATTGGTAAGTAGGAATGTGTGTGTGTGTGTGTGTGTGTGTGTGTGTGTGTGTGTGTGTGTGTTTGTATCAAAGTGTCTCTCCAGAAGCTTAACAAATGGTTATCAGAGAAATGTCTGTGTATATTCCCCAAATGTGGGTACCATCCATTTTTGCAACTCTTCAAGGCTGTACAGTTTATTTCCACTATTTTTTTTTTCGGAAGTCAATCTCTTTTGCTTCACTAACAGTAGGCCTGAAACTGTGCCTAGATCCCTCTTTGTCTTAACACAAAAAAAATTTGCTTTTCTTGTCTTACCACTGGATTTAACCGCTACTCATTGAAGCATGCTATTTGGGGAAAACTGAGTTTATATTACTTAGCTTTGGTCATTCATATTTAACTTCAGAATAACCCATCTCTTAAACTCTTTCAGACAAATGTGACATTTTTGTGTTGACAGTAACTTCCACTTATCTCACCATTTTAGGGGTTTCTTTCAGTGGATTTGTGCTCCATCTCCTCTTCCCTTAGGTCTCAGAAGGTCTTATTTTTGTTCCTTGTTTCTTACGTATTGTTACGTCTTCCTTTGTTATCTAATTAAGTGTCTGCGGCTCTCTCTTCCCCACTTCTAATATTCATCTGTGCCTGGCTGTTCCTCCATGCCTTCATGGTCATGATTTTGATGAATTTAGCCCATCTCATACAAAATTGAATTTCCTACAGCATTTTCAGTATTATTTGTACAGAATTATCCTGTCACTCAGACTTGACATCTGTTTGTCATTGGTTCTTTTTCCTTTGTCCCTTCTCCCCATTACTAAACTTGCTCAATCGCACATCGGTTCTTATCTGAATCAGTGCTGTTTTTCCTCCTTGAATTAGTGTATTTTCTTCTGAAATTTTATAGAATCGAATGTTTTCTCACCTTTAACTCTACCTCCATTCCAGACTATTTATCTGCAAAGAAATTCAGAATTTTTTTTTTTTCCAAAGCAGAGTTTCTTGAATCCCAGGATTTGGGGAAAAATAAAAGTCTTCTGCTGGTATCTACTAGGTCAAGTCCAAACTTCTCATCATGGTGTGCACTTTAATTCATTTATTTCTTCATGAGCAAATAGTTACTGAGTTGTTATTTGGTTTGTGTGCAGCATTGCACAGGAGAAAAAGCCAAAGGAAGGATGGTGGGCAGTGGTGACGGAGGAAGAGGGCACACCCCGAGTGTGTAAGCTGAGCCCCAACGCAAGCCAGTGACATTTTCTGCAGGAAATGCCATAGGCAGGGATGGGTAATACCATGTAAAAACTGGACATAAAAGGGAGGTACAAATGACTTTCTAAAAGGCATAAGTAATTACGTGTCTTTGGAGCTTTATTGGGAAGAGGTTTATCCTACTTTTCCAGGTGAATCTTTCCTTGAGTTCTTTAAGTCCTCATGACCAAACCAGACAACCAGGTATTTTCTGGCCTCTGAGTGTGGGCGTCAGCTACACTCAATACCCTGTTATCCTCCTGGCCAAGTCTGTCCTTTCTTTTAAAAAGCTCAGTCATCTCTGAGCATGAAATCTGTCCATTTCTAATGCTGCAAAACACCTTTTCACTTTCTGTGCTTGCATTGTGTTTTGTTTATACATTTCTTCATTTCTTGTAGTACCTATTTGTCATACTGGTGTCTCTTCACTTTCTTCTGTGTGTGTGTGTGTGTGTGTGTGTGTGTGTGTGTGTGTGTGTGTGTGTGTGTCTATGTATGTCTATAAGCTCCCCAAGGTCAGAAGTTCACTCTTCTGTCTCACTCACCTTTAAATCTTAAAAATCATTGTATAATGTACCCCATCTCAGAGACTGAGGCAAGAGGATCTTAAGTTCAAGTCCTGCCTGGACAACTTAGAACTTTTCTCAAAAACAAAAAATAAATGAGCAGCTCAGTAGCTCAGCTTGTGTTTAGCATGTGTAAGGACCTAGGTGTGATCCCAGCTCTGCAGAAATAAAAACTACAGCAAAATGGAAGTTCAGCAGCTCAGTGCAAAGGTTTTGAGTTCAATGCCCAGTACCCTTTCCCCTACTAAAAATGTGTATTTTATTCCATTGAGCCAAAGTCTCAGATGCCTTAATATAAAAGATTTTTTAAAAAATCTCTTATCATACACATGATATCCCATCTCAGGCGAGAAGTTCAGGTTTTTCAGACACTAGGGCCACACAGAGTTCTAAGGAGAAGGAACATCTTCCAAGAGTGGAGATGGTTGACCTGAAATCCAAGAGTGGGTGTATTGAGGTGCTGAGGACCGTTGTGAGGATGAAGAGGAGTTAAGCCTTCCCCAGTGCCCATGGCCAGTAAACACCACTTCACCTGTTCCTGCCTTTACTGGGGGAGAGAGAAGACTGTAATTCCATGGTCTAGAATCGTTGCCATGGTCGCGTGAGCTCTAAGTGGAGGAGCCAGCATTTCAGGCATCATCTGTGCTGATAACTCCACATTCAGAGCTCTCTCCTCTGTCTGCCTGACACTGGGGTCCAGAACACCACGGGAGTCCTGGAAAGAGCCCAGAAACACACAGAAGAAATTGGCAAACATAGAATAGGCCAGATCTACAGAGATCACAAAGACCTCACATCTCTCCAGAAGCCAATGGCAAGTCAAAGAAGGACAGGGCTGAGGCCAGCACTTGTCTGCAGCAAACCCTGTGAGCAACGGCAGTCAGCGAACACGGGGGCAGGAGGCGGGAGCTCTCAAGAGCAACATACCTGCTGCCGCTCACCCAAGCACCTGTGTGCCTTTGAGAAGCTTGATAAACACTTTTCAAACCAAACTGATGTGACCCCAAACAACACTCTGTTTGTTTCTCCCTTTCTTCTGCAGATGGCATATTTGTGGGATACGAATGATGCTTGCTTGCACTTACAAATTAGCCCAAGATAAATATTGCTTTGAGTATATTGAATCAATTTAATTAAACTTTTGTTTACAAAGAGTCTTACTCTGCAGTCCAGGCTGGTCCTGAACTCACTGTGTATCCCAGGCTGGCCTAAAGCTCACAATAATCTTCCTACCTCAGCCTCCTAAGTGCTGGGCATATACACATGTACCTCTGCGCCCAGCTAATTTATATATGGTGCTGGGGAATCAAACCCAGAGCTTTGCACAAGCTTGGCAAGCACTTTAGCCTCTGAGCTATGCCCTCAGTCCTAATTAATATAAGTAATATACCTTATGTTAGTATATATGGAACAATTTATAATATTATGTGACTATATAATACAGAACACGAAATTAAGACTTCAATAGGAGAATAAGCAAAAGAAAGTAAACACTTTCAGGATGAACTGGTGCCGTGGGCACGATGGACTCTCTTGGGAGACCCATTCAAGTTCAAGGTGCTTGTCTCCTCTGCCTGTTCCCAACAAGGTTGTACAGCATCCCCCTGAGCATGCAAAGCTTCCCTTGATAAGCATTGCAGAGGCGGCATCCCGCAGAAGGTGCCGGAAGCTTGGCAAAGCTTAGGTATGCAAAGCTGTAGTTGCAGAGGGGGTACCCCTGGGGTGGGGGTGGCACCACGGGAGAAAGGCAGAGGAAGACAAGGAAGAAACTCTCCAGAAGATTTACAGGACAGTTAGGCCTTCCTTACCCAAGACGAGAGTTATCTCAGATCCTTGTAGCAATGCAGGAGGCAATTAGACATACGTTTCTTCAAATGTCTTCATACTTTGAGATGGCTGGCAGCCTTGCAGCACTGTGTCGCTGTATGTTTGGACTCGACCTGTGGACATTTCATCTGCCTGCTTGTGTTTGCTGTAGCCATGAACAGCACCAAAGCTGGGCTGATATCAGCCATCCTTGACATATGTCCTGTGTGCAGAAGCCGTGGAGGTGATACAGACCATTATCCGTGCTGTTCGGGGCCAGCTGGGTTTTACTCAGCAAGCCTCTATTGAGCTTAGACTCAGCACTACAGGAAGTGTATGCTAGAACAGAGTGCCAGCCATCTAGGCTTCGCACGGCACAGTCGTGTGGAGATACGCAACTTTGCACAGTGTAAGTCACATCTTTATAAATGCAAGGGATTTAAATACGTTGCATATTGTGCCTTGATCCCAATGATCATGAGAATCATTCTCTAAGCCAGTTACAGAACCATATTTCTAAATAATTTGATTGCTGCTTATTTAATGTCTTTGGAAATATATAAATACATATAAATTTAAAGCTAACCCTAAAAAACACAAAAATTTAGTAGTTCTTTCTAATATTGTTTCACAGGAAAAATAAATTTAGCAAAGTATTTTTTAAAACAGAGACCACATTCCATTTTCTGTGGTTGTCTGTTGTTGGTTTGTGGTACTGGAAATTGAACTGAGAACCTTCACATTGAACTACATCCCCAGCCTATTCCTTTACGTTTTATTTTGAGAGAGGGTCTTGCTAAGGCATTAAGTTGCTCAGGATGAGCTCAAGCTTGTGATCTTCCTGTCTCAGCCTCCCAGAGTGCAGGGATCACAGGCCTGCATTCACTAGGCACTGCCTGCTTTTTGTCAGCATGCTGTCCAAAATGGCCTACTTGACATGAACAGAGAAGACAGATCTAGAAAGTCAGACTCCCTCAGGAGATTTGGAGAAAGTGAGTGAAATCAGAGTGGCTTCAGACTTCAAGCCAGGCACGATTTTGCTGTGCTGCGCCACTTCTATCCTGTTTCATGATTATTCTCCCAGTGGCCAGGGTCCTATGTCTATCTCACCTCAGGTATTGGCAATCCAGAGCGTCTTCTCACCCAACCAGGAACTTTCTACCCCATCCCTCCTGAGGTCCTAGAAAACCAAGCCAGGCTGGCTCCATTTGCTCAAGAAGTTCAGTAATAGTCTTCTGTTGTTCCACATCCACAAGCCAAATGCCCTACACAGGTCAAGGACTTCAAGTATTCTGGTCCCCGGTGTTCGCACCCACCTTCCATGACAAGCCTTTCTGTACTCCTTCAACTGAGGTTCTTTGGAATGAATGTACCATTTTCTAAGGGGTCCAGACCAAGCAGCAACAGAAGCGCCTTTCATAGCTAAGACTTTGAAGTCCCTTCAACCCATAGCTCACTTAAAACCAGAGTTCTCTTGAGGCAATGGCCACCCCTAACATTAATCTAGATAATCACAATACTTCCAAAACCCTCTACGTTCAAAACAGACCCTATAACTGCAGGTACCAACCAGCAACCCCTCTGGGTGCTGTCGACATGCTGGGAGTATTGTCCCCTGGAGGTTGTTACCTTCTTGTCTCAGTCCATTCTCTGTAGCTATGAAATGACACTTCAGGTAATTTATAAAGGAAAGACGTTTTGAAGTTGGGAAGCCCAAGGCTGGGGGGCTTAATCGGGTCAAGGCTACACAGTCAGAAAAGTAGTTAAACAAGAACTTAGGTCTCCTGAATCTGAGATCTGGTGTGTGTTCTCCTGTATTTGATTCCTGTAGCCTACAAAGTAGGTCCTGTGCCTCCTTAGCTGTGGAATGGGCCATGAGAAGATAAATAACTAGCCTGAACTTAGAGGCCTAATACATGGTAGACTTTTTTGTTTGGTTTGGTTTGGTATTTTGGGGGGAGGAATTGTTTGTACAGGTTTCACTCTGTAGTCCAACCTGGTCCTGAACTCACTGTATTGCCCAGGTGGGCCTCGAACTCACAGCAATCCTTCTGCCTCAGCCTCCTTAGGGTTGAAATTACAGGCATGCACATTATGCCTGTAGGGAATTAAACTCAAAGATCTTGTGCTTGCTAGGCAAAAACTCTAACCACTGTGCTATTCCTCCAGCCCGGTTGTCTTTTTTTTTTTAATACAATCATTAAAAATTTCCTGCTAATCTGGCTCTTTTCTAGAGGCTGGGGCTACCAGCTGCTATCAATTCCCACTTCTTTCTGATCTGCGCTTACCTCAGTCTGAGGTTCTGGGCTCTGGGTTTTCCTCTGTGGGGATACTGGCAGCTCAGGGCTGCTCCGTTGGCCTGGGGCTGCTTCCTGGGCAGCTGTTTTCCTCCATTTTTGATGTCTCCAGGATTTCTGACCTTCCTGTGGCCTCCTTTCGGTTGTTTGGGTGCTCCTTCCTCTCCTGTCCCAGTCAGAGGTTCCGGGCTTCAGATGTGCTTTCCTCCGTCCGTGGATACTGGCAGCTCACAGCCCTCTGCAGCTGACCTGCGGTGGCTTCCGGGGCTGCTGCTTACCTTCACTTCCGATGCGTTCCCAGGGTTTCCGATCTTCTGGTGGCCTTTCAACTGCTGGGGTGCTCCTCCCTGTCCTAGCTACACTGAACATGTGTTTGTTTTATTCTCAACCTTTTAAGTGGGTCCATGAGGAGACATAGTGCAGCTCTGTTACTTGGCCACTATATAACTGTCCTTTATAGAGATTACAGTGTTATACATTTGCATTATGTAAGAAGAAAGTTTTTATTTCTCTTCAGAATTGCCAACATAGTATATTTTTAATCTCTGAGGTTTTCCAAGTCTAAATTAGCAAAAAAGTGACATTCATTATTAAATTCCATCTATTATTATGAGTGACAATGACTGTTTTTACACATTTGAGCCTCATTCTATACTTGCTTTTCCATTTGCATCTTTTCTCCTTTTTTCTCTGTGTTAGAAAGATAAGAGAGGAAAAGAGAGAGACAGACAGAGAAAGAAAGAGAGAGAGAGATTTCCTTTTTGATTTTAGAAGCATGTTTTTCCAGATCAATGATGGGGGCAATGTTTTCTTGTGACTTTGTTTTTGTTGTGTCTGAAAGCCATATTTCAGCTTTTCATAAATATTCATATTTTTAATAATAATATTTTGGCCAGCTTTTAGAGTTATATGAGAACATAATGAAAATATTGTGGCTTCATGAGTTCCTTTGATAAATCACCTGTGGAAAGATGTCCACAGGTGGTGAATCTTGTAGAAATCATGTGTTTATTCTTGTTCATTTCTTTCACAGAAATTACGCCACATAACTTGAACATTTCCTCTCTTACTGGTGTGACTAGCAGGCTCTGCCCTCACTCCCTGACACCACCTCTTTAGTGTGAGTGGCACAGTAAAGGCAAAAGTGTAAGGTGATGTGATTTGTTGTGCGTGGAATTCAAATGTGTCCTTACAGTCACAGCTACTTTGAAATAACTAGTGGCCTCTGAGGGAATATTCCCTCACTGGCATCCTAGCCAAGTCACATGTGCTAGCAGGGGTGCCCTGGGGCTTCATGTTACCATCCAGGCTCCAATGGGGAGACATCTAAGAACTTACTTTCTAATTTTTCTAGCCCTTAATTGGACATCAAAATACTGAGCTGACAAAGTTACCCAAGTACTTAATCCAATTCTTTATTTAACTCATATTGTCATTGTCCTCAATGTATGACACTGTCTCACATGATGTTGGCACACTCCTTGGCAAAATCAATATTAAGCTGTTAAAATAAGTTAGCATCATGACATGAGTATCTTCCTTCCTTCTTTCCAACTTTTTTTTTTCTATTTTTTAAAACTCAAGTTCAACTCACCCACTCTTCCCTAATGATATTTTTGGGTCAGCATCTCAGTTCCTTTTTGACTTCTTCTTAGGACATATGAGGTGGGGAACTACTCTTCCTAGAACTAAATATATTTTTATTTGTCATATTCTTGAGACATTCACTTTAATGAATTAAAGAGTGTATCTTTAGAACATCCTACATGTCCTGTTCCCAGGAAGAGAGATACACTGGTCAAGTTCAATTACACCCACGGCTTGTCGAAACCTACGGAAGTAGAGACATAGATAGATTGAAATAAAATTGCATTTATTTAGGCTGTTAGGCAGAGATTAGAAATACTTCTTCATGATAGTCACCATTTATTTATGCATTCTTTCAACAAAGAGTTGTTAAATACATAAAGAAGCAAATGGATAATGTGTTATTAAAGGAACCTGTTGTCCATTTGAGAAGACAAGGCACACAGTAACGGAAAGGCGGCAACGTGAGCCACAATAATAGCTCAGTATAATTTTTCTAGGTTTCAGGTGTCTTCAGCATCTTTAAATCTTTTGTAATTAATTTAGGTGACAGGCAGAGCAGTAAGGAAAGACAACGCTAGTAGGTAGGATGCCTTTGCAGAAATTAACAAAAGGTGCCACCCTGGGAAGACAGTTACTCAAGTCATCCCCTTCTGGACATGTAGAATGTGTGAAGTCCCTGCCACGCCACCTCTCCTGCCTACTCCCGCACGCATCTGCTCAAGCTTGCGAAAACACCACCACCCTCACACCCCACAAAATTGCCTGCACATAGGAGGTGGCTAGTAAACATTTGCCAATTTGAATTGACTTTTCATTTTCCTTCCTTTGCTCCTCAAGTTGTTAATCACATCCTTTGTCACCTCCCATCACCATGGGTGGCTTACATGCCAGATGTCTCAAGGTTTGCTGACTGACTCATTTCCAAAGTCAGGGCAGCTTCCAAAAGCCACCAGAGACCTCCTTGCATTAAAATTTTGTTGGGAAGATATTGGGACATTGTTTCCACGGTGTGAGAAATCTTGCCACCCACTGATTATCATTGTTCATTCTGCCTGAGCCTCAGGCAGGCAGGCTTCCAGGGTGGGGCTGCAGGACAACGAGGGAATGGACTCACGCCAGCGCTTGAAGCTGCCTCTCTTCTCTACCCTGACCTCTCAGCCACGAGTCACTCCTGTGTGCCTGGGTTCTCTTCTCTTAGGAAAAGCGTTTGCTGATGATAAGTAGATTTCTGGTGGACCGTTTCCGAGTGCTCCAGGTACATTCCAACAGCCCTCCAACTCAGAGATTTAAAAACCCCACACTTGGAGGTCAGGCATGAGTTGGCATGACAACTCTCCCACTTCCTAGCTATGAAACTTTGAATTTCTAAGCTAATAAATGTCGTTGCACCTCAGTTTACTTGCCTATCAAAAGAAGATTGAAACTCCCAGCTTAGAGGGTTGTTGTGAGAATGAAACAAATGTGAAAAAGAAACAGCGCCTAACACGTTGGCATACAGTGGACGTGGGAACAATGGTAGGTGTTAACTTCACTAAAGCGTTGATGGCTGCTTCTGGCAACTCAGCAGTGGAAGAAAAACAAGTGATGGAAGTAGTTCAGAAAGGTGCAGGTAGTCATTCAGGGCAAGAAGACGGGCAGGTTCTTGTGGGCGGGGTGAGCTACGTAAGCAAAAAATGTGGAGACCAGAGTGAGAAGCCTTGCTTGGTAAGAGAAAAAGCAAGCGGACAGGGTGACTGTGGCAGTTTCTACTTCAGAGCGATGGAGAACAACTGGGGAGCAGTGGGAAATCTTGGGGAGCACCATGGCTTGCTGTCTGTCAGCTTACTTACCCCCCTGGACTTCGAACTCAAGCCATTTGGCCACCATGACAAGGCAGAGTGAGTCCCATGGTAGACTCAGCTCAGCCTGGCTCAGGGAACCCTGGGATTGTGTTTCCAGGCAGCTACACTCTGTAGGTGGGAACCCGAGTTGCGTGTGAGGCAGCGATACTGACTTCATGAGATTATTACAAGGATTAGAAGATACCACATGGGAGCCGGGAAATGTAGCTTCTGAAGCTCAAGTTCAAACCCTGGGTTGTTTCTCAGTGTTTCACCCCGGATATGATTTGTGCTCTGTGCTAGACCATCTGGGAACATGAGGCCTAAGGGGAGTTTCACCTACCCTGGGGGGGGGGGTGCAGCCTGATCTTGCAAATGTTTTTATTGATCTTATACCTTTTGGCAAGTTTTCCAGTTGTTTTCCTGAACGTGAGTTCCAGTTGGATTGTGAAACCGTGTGTTGCATTGTTGGCTAAAGAGGAATTGGCTCAGCTTAGTAATCAAGATATTGCTAAACCTGAAAAAGATTTCAGAGTTGTTGGAACTCTGCGAGAGGAAGCGGGAAGTCAGCTAAAATGTTGATTTTTGTAGAAGTATAGAATGCTAGTTACTACTAGTATATATACCAGTATAGAATAGGAGCTACTACCGCCTGCAAAGACAGCAGAAGAAGAACAAGCAAAAGGCATGACTGGTGGATACTGGGGTGTTGTCAGATAGGAGGACTAACTTAAAGCATTCTACATCAATCACAGAGGGGAATTGTTGTTGACAACATCAATTAAGTAGTTTAAAATAGCTAGTAAAGAAGATTTAGAATGTTTCCAATACAATAAAACTAAATAAACCCCTGAGGTGATAGATCTGATCACTAAACATTGCATACATGTATGGAAATCTCACTCTGTACCCAATAAATATGTACAATTATCATGTGCTAAGAAAAAATTAAAAATATCTTTTCAAGCATCACGGTATGAAGTAGTAAACTGAACAAGAATAAGTTACTACAGTGAAAACGCAGCTTGGTTAGACTGTTTGAGAGCTCTAGGCAGAAAAGTTGAAACAGTGAGTAGAGGCAAATCAGGCAATTTTCCTCTAAAAGCCAACATAGCAATTGGATGGTAGCCGGAGTTGGCTGGGGAATTAAATAAGCCTTGTGTTGTTTTTAAGTTATATGCTCATTTGCTGATAGAATGATCCCAGGAAGATAAAATCTGGGAGAACAGAGACGACTCCAGGAACAAAGTCATTGCACAGGGAAGAAAGGGCTCCTGGCCACTCTTACTGTGCAAGAATATCTCTTACCCCAAGAGGAAATGCATCTCTCATGGAGGGTGGGAAAACAGCCTGTGGTGGCGCACTATCAGGTGGACAGAGGAATTAAGAGTGCTTCTGTGTTCTCAGTAAAATAAGAAGCTAGACCAGAAGCTGAGACTGAGGAGAGGAAGGGTGTTCGGACGTCTGGGAATCACAGAATGACCTGGGAAAGTGTCTATGTTTTTGAGATTTTATCCAAAATATTATTGTCGTAGGCAATGTCATGGAATTTTGCTTCTATATTTCCTTTTGGTATTTTCATAATTCTTGATCTTATATTTAATTCTTTAATATGCTTTGAGTTAGTTTTGTATAAAGTGAGAGATAAGGCTCAAATTCATTACCCTGTATGTCAATATCCTGTTTTCCATGCCCAATTCATTGCATTTTGTTTGCACTGCCAAAAATCAGGTGACCATAAATGTATGTGCTTATGTCCATGTCCTCTACACTGTTCTATCGGTTATGTCTCTGCTTTTATAACATATTCATGCTGTTTAGGTTACTATTGGTTTGTAGTATATTTTAAAGTTAAGTAGTGTGATGCCTCTAGCTTTGTTTTTCTTTTTCCTCAAGATTTCCTTATTTATATGAAGCCTTTTGTGACTTCATAAGAATATTAGAATTATTTTTTATTTCTGTAAAGAATGCTATTGGCATTTTGATAGTGATGATATTGACCCTATAGACCAGTGTAAGTCGTTGGAATGTTTTAATAGTTATTTGTCCAATCCGCTAGCATGGGCTAGCTTGCCTCTTGCTTACCTCATTTTCAATTTCTTTTATCGGTGTTAAGAAATTTCACTTTCTTGCTTAAATTTATTCCTAAGTATTTTTTCTGAAATACTATAAATGGAATTGTTATCTTTATTTTTTAAATAGTTCACTGTTTTCTTTAGAAATGCAACTGAATATCATACATTGATTTGGTATCCTGCAAATTTATTGAATTCGTTTATAAGATTTAGCGACTTTTCTGGTAGAGCCTTTAGGGTTTCCTTTATACAAAGATCATTTCAAAACTGTCTTCAAAGTAAGGACAATTTAGCTTTTCCCTTTTCTGTTTAGAATGTTTTATTTCTGTGTTGCCTAATTGATCAAGCGTCCTACTACAGTGAATAAAAATATTAAAATTGGGTATCCTGGGCTGGAGATGTAGCTCAGCAATTCAAGTGCTGTCCTAGCAATGCAAGGCCCCGGGTTCAATCTCACCACATAAAATAAGTGTGGTGGCTCATGTCTATAAACCCTGCACTCAGGAGGCTGTGAGAGGAGGATTGTCATGAATTCGAGAGCAGCGTGGACTCCATAGTATGCTATGAAGCATTACTCTAAATATTAAATGAAGGTTTCACCTTTTCCCTAGTGTGATGCTAGCTATGGCCTTTTCTTACCTGATCGTCATTGTACTGAGATACAGTCCTAATTTTTTTCATGAAGATCTGTCGGATTTTGTCAGGTGTTTTTTTCCGCGTTTGTGGAAGTAACTGTGTAGTTTTTGTTCACCATTGTCATCTTTATCGATTTGGCCACTTTGAGCCATTTTTGCCTCTCTGGAGTGAACTCAACTTGGTCACAGGGAATGATCTTCTCATGACACCGCTGAACTCGGTTTTCTAGTCGTGTATGGGTAAGTCTCGTGTCTACGCTCATTGGGGATCTTGGCTTCTAATTTCCCTTTTTGTTGTTGTTGCGAGCTTATCTGCTTGTGTATCAGGAACCCACAGAAATTCATATTATGGAAACAGGCATGGTTTCAAAACTCTAAGTTACTTCAATGCTGCATGTATTGTCATACATACCTAAAAGAAATATTTAACCATAAGGAATTGTATGAATTAATATATATCAAAAGAAGAAATTTAAATCTCTAAAACTTGCTTTTCAACAAATATTAGTAAAGTAGAAAATGCATGCTTATCTAACAGGTAATTTTATATCACTTCAGTAAAATCAAAACATTCTACTCATTGAGTGAAAAAGATCTCTGTTCTTTATTGAAGGTGCCCTTTGACAGAGTTTTCCAAAAGCTGTAGTTAGCGTTTCAGAACATCAGAATTAGAACAGGTGCTGATGTTCTTTCCTTTTTTCTTGTTGGAGAAGAAAATTCCTTCTAAACGTATTTGGAGAGTAGATAAAAATTCCACAGCTATGCACTGAGAACCTCCCTGAAGACTCTTCCTAGTTCAAATGATACAAGGGAAGCTTCAACCCCAACATTTCAAGAATACCTTCCAGCCCCCATGACCTCACAAGGAGGGAAGGGTTTGTGACCATCCTAGCTCTGGGGCAAAGAAACTGTTTCTTTATGCAATGGTTAATCTATGTCCCCATGGCTGCTGCTACTGTTGGCTCATTAGTGTTTACATCCACACCCACGAGTTGAATGTTTTGCTTAAGCCCATTTCAGGAAGGCCAAAACCAGTGTCCCAAACAATACTTTTGGGAATAATAAGTAACGTATCAGCAAATGCCTGGGTCGAAGTGGTGTCCCACCCTTTAAGGGGGGTTTCCTACTTTTGTCGTGAAGGAAGCTGTCGAGATGAATTTGCATTTCTTGCAGCAGTTTATTGCTGTCTCCAGCAAGTTTGACGTCTCCAGCATCAGAAATAAGTATTTTTATGTCTTCTTTAGGCCCCAGCTTGGTCACAAGCACTGTAGCCAGCCCAGCAGAGAGCAAGGAAAAATTAGAGCATGTGGAATTCTCAAAGCTCGGTCTCTCTCACAGGATCCGTCTTGGTCTTCTAAACGCCTCAGAAACTTTTGTTACTACTTTTGCATTACATAATTGATTGGCTGAGACAAATTTAAATAAGGAAGAAAACCTTTTATATGTACCTAAAAGGTTGTTGTACCAGTCAGCCTTATGCTTCTGTAATAAACTATGTGACAAAGGACACCAATGAAACAAAGGATTGTTTACCCTGTGGTTCTAGAGATTCCACTCCAACTTTGACAGCCCCGTGAGTCTGAGCTTCTCCCGAGGGTGTTGAATCACAACAGCCAGGGTGGAAGGCACAGGAGAACAAGTCTGATCAGATCGCAGCCATGAAGGTGTGAGGAGAATCATAATCCCCTTCTAGAGCAAACCTGGGAAGACCCAACTGCCTTCAACAGTGTCTTAACATCCAAAGATCCACAGCATTTCTAAATGGAAGACAGGCAGGTTTTGCCTCAAGAGTAGAGCAGTATTATCTTGCCTTTGAAGGACACCATCCAGGTTCAAACCATAGCAGTTGCCACTTGCTGTGGATTTACTAACTCAGTGCTTTCTTTATTTATGTGCCACAGTTCTCTGCTTTTTGCATTCCTGATGATTTTTGGTTGGATACATTGTGAATTTTACTTTAATAGGTGCTCAAAATTCTTATCAATATTCTTTAGTGTTTATATCAGGGCTAACATCGTTTTAGTACTGAGGTAAAACCTTTGGCATGTTATTCCCAGTAATTTATTATGAGGATTTTTAGCCTGTAAAGGGAAAGAGTATTCTTCTTTTTTTTTTTTTTTTTGAGACAGGGTCTCGCTCTGTGGTCCAGGCTGGTCCTGAATTCACTTCAGAGCCCAGGCTAGCCTTGGACTCACGGCAATCCTCCTGTCTCAGCCTCCCGAGTGAGTGCTGGGATTACAGGTGCACGCCACCACGCCCAGCTTATGTGGTGCTGGGGAATCGAACTCGGGTACTTAGTGCTTGGCTTAGCGCTTTGCTCAGGTGCTTTAACCGCTGAGCCATTCCTCCAGTCAGGGAAAGGCTATTTAAAGTCTAGATGAAATAAATTTATTATTTCCTTTATTCCTTTTAGGTAGTTCTTTTCACGCATATTTGGTAGTGATTCTCTCTCTCTCTCTCTCTCTCTCTCTCTCTCTCTCTCTCTCTCTCTGTCCCTTGCTTGCACAGCTCACACACACACACACACACACACACACACACACACACAGCTCCTCACTCCCAGTATCACCTGAAATAATTTTCAGCCTTTATGTTTCCTCAAAGGCGATGAATATTAGATAAAATTCAAAATCAAAAGACCTGGATTTGAACACAAATATGGGCCTTTGCGGATATGTAGAGACCCAGCCAGGAGCTGCAGGTAAACAGCTCAGGGAGTCAGATTTCAAGCCTGGGGATGAGGCCTCCAAGAGGGCAGCTTTCTCTAAAGGTAACTTTTACCTGTAAGCATGTCGGTGGACAGAGCTTTCATTCAAAGACTTCATATTGTTGAGAACATTGAAAAAATCCATTAGAAGATTTTTTTTTCCTGTTGAAACTCTGCTTTGTGATCAAGGATTAATCAACTGTCGGTCTCCCAGGCCGGAATCAGTAGTAGCTGCAGCAGCGTGTTGGTAGGGTGGCAAGGGAAACGTCCAGGTGCGGACGCTGTGTTCCTCACATGCTGATTGGAGGGCATCTGAGAGCACTGGTAGCAACTCACTAGATGGTGTCATGACTGTAAAAATTCTGAGCTCTGAAAGTCTTTCCATAATGAACAAAATAGAGAGCTAAATCTTAAGAGATCCCAGAGGCCAGTGCCATGGACTCACGGACAAGCACATACATGACACAGGGAAAACCCTGGCTGGTGTGGTGATTTTTTTTTCTCTTTTTTCTCCTCCTTCCCTTCTCTTCCTCTTCTTTCAGTTCCAGGATTGAACCCAGGGCCTTCTAACTGGCCTGCATCTCCTGTCCTTTTCCACTTTTATTCTGAAAGGGGGTGGTGGTCTCATTATGTCACTATGTACCCCAGGCTCCATCCAGATTTGCAATCCTCTTGCCTTAGGCTCCCAGAAGGCCGAGTTTACAGATGTGTACCACCACCTCCGGCCAGTGTAGTAATCTTTTTTTTTTAAAGTTCACCTTTTATTCCCCTTCATATCACAAAATCGTCCAGATTTCTGAGGACCTGAGAGTCTGAGTCCCAGCTCAACTTTCCTCTGGGTTGTCCCTTCCTTATCTCTGAGTCAACCTGGCTGAGTAAGATAGAATATTGACCACACCCAGTGCACTGCTTAGGACCCAGGAGGATATTAAGCAGGGCTGACCCCAAGAGGCAAGGCAAGCTGGCTTTTCTGTCCCTTCATCTAACCTGCCTGTTCTATCCTCATGACAACTCAGCCTGCCTCTTCAGAAGTTCCCAAACACTGGCTTGAGACCTAAGGGACCAGTGACTATAGGAGACAACCCAGCGAAGTGCAGTTATGCTGCTGGCTAAAGGCTGGGCTGGCTGGCGAAAGAGCCAACTCAGGCATAAGGAACTTCCAAACCACCAAAATCTCAGGAGGTTTTACATGTCAGGATGGGAAAGCAGTGGAAAAGAAGAGAGTAATTTACTTTGTAAGTAAGTTGGTTATTCCTAGCCTTCAGATCTCACTGGAATACATACACATGTGATTCCTTACAAATAATCCTACTTAATAAAAGTGTGCTATTTATAAGCACAGACATAAAACAGTTACCAAAAACCTGTACGCTATCATCTTACTGAAGAAAAGGTCCAGATGCAAGGAGGGTCCTACAAAATGCCCTCTCCCCTCGTTCTTTCAGAGCATGATTTCCCAACTATCTAATTTACAAAAATCAACTAAGGACTCATCTACTGGGTTAAGCAAGCTGTATACCTTAATTATCTTCTGCTGCACAACAACTTGCCGTGGAATTTAACAGGTGAAAACAATCAATCCTTGTTATTTTCTAGTCTGTGGATTGAGAATCTGGAGCATTCTGACAGGTTAGGGGCTCTCCAGAACTCACATCTGGGCTCTGGCCTGCAGTCACCCTCTCTGCAGCAGACCTGGGTCTGGAGGAGCAACTCCACAGCTCACTCATGTGGCTGGAGAGAGTTCAGAGGCTCCATTTCTCTACCATTTAGGCCTCTCTATAGGGTGATTCATGATGTGGCTTTCCCACAATAAGCGACCCAAGGCACAGGTAGCATTGCGAGTCACCCCAGTGGAAGCCAGAGTCCACTTTAAACATGAGATGCCATGGCTTCTGCTGTATGCAGTTCGTCACATGGACCACTGAAAAGGGCCCAGGTAGAAATCACTGGAGCTTCTTGGCAGCTGGCTGCTCCTCTGTCTGATTGCTGTACATACGTGCCTGGCATGCACACAGGGAATTTGTCTGTCCAGGGCACCGTGAAAATGAACTAGAGATCCAAGACAAGAGGAAGGAGCCGGTGTTCACGGTTCCGAGTGAGGTTGCTGGGAAGCCCTGATCCCTCCTGCACAGGGCCACAAAAGGGTAGAGATGAGTAGACGGAGGCAAAGTCATCTGATCATCACCAAAGACTGAGGCACAAGCCTTCTGATGCCCAGTCCCTCACGCTTTGTTAGTATAGAAGCACACTCCAAATTGGGCAAGAAATTGGTTAAGTCTTTGGGAGGGGCAGGACAATGTAAACCAATAAGGACTAGTGAGGACTGCTCGGTTTATGTGTGTGATGAACTTAGCTGTGTAGCATCGGAAAAGTCATTTAACCATCTAGACTTATCACAGCTACCAAGAAAAACAAAAGCACTACATTAGGTGTTGCCTCCTAATGCTGTACTTAAAATGATGTTAATTTGATGGTATTCTGGTTACAATAGAACATTTCCTGTGAAATTTAGAGGACAATTATCATGTGATTACCTTTCTACAGAGGGAAATGCTTCAGAAAGGTCTGCAGCCCTGAGTCAGGGCTGAGGGAAGACATTTTAAGTACCGTCAGGCTATGAGGGCCTTCACTATGACACACTATCTTGTGGTGGGCCCTTGGGATAGACAGATTTAAAGTTCACGGGTGGAAGACCAGCTTTGCAAATTCCTTGTTTAGTGGCAAGAGAAAGACTCCTGGGAAAATGTGGTTTTTGTAGATCATGTCTGCATTTGTGGCTCTGTCTACTCCCACAGCCTCGGGGGATACATTTCTAGACGTTATTGAGGTACAACTGGCCACCTAAGATATATTAAAGCGCATAGTCTGTTGTGGTTTGGATCTGGAATGTCTCTCAAAAAGTCTCATGCAGCTGTGGATACCCTGTGCTGTTGGAAGGCAGGGCCTGACCAGAAGGGGCAGATGTTTGGGGCTTGACCTGGAAGGGTGTGTGCTGGTTCCGCCCTCCTCTCAGACTTGACCTTGTTCTGCCATGCTAAAGAAACTCTTTTTCCAGGTCTGGCTCTGGTCCCACCATGTGATTCCACCACGTCTAGGAACCCACCGTGAATGAACTGTGACCTTCTCAAAGTGTGAGTTGAAATAAATCTTTTCTCTCTAAAGTTGTGGATGTTGGGTATTCTGTCCCAGCAATATAAAAATAACTAAGACACGCTCTACAATTTTTAGTACATTTGGAGATATGTAACAATCACCACAACTAATTCCATCACATCTAGGAGACCTTGATGTCCATTTGTAGTCTTTTGTTCTTTCTACTCCCAGCCTGGAGCCACCACTTACTGATTTTCTGTCCCTATAGCCTTGCCTTTCCCAGACATTTCTTATAGATGAAACTAGACGATATGTAGTCTTGCACCTGGTTTCTCCCACATGGTAAAAGTTTTACAGTGGATACATGTTGTAGCCTGTTGTCAACAGTCCATCGTTTTGCTTCCAAAAACTATCCCATTGCATAATTCCTACATTTCATTTTTCTCTTTGCTACTTGATGAACATTTGAGTTTTTCCAAGTGTCCTAGGGGACTTGGGCCATTATGAATGAAAGATCTGCCACTTGAAGGTTTGGGTACCAATATTTTGAGACAAATGTTTTCATTTTTCTTGGTTCTATGTTTAATAGTGCAATAGCTACACCATGAGACTAAAAAGTGTGTTAAATTTTTCAAAAGAAATCTGTTCTAGCTGTTCCGCCAGGTGCTGTACTATTTTATTTTTTCGTCAGCAATACATACAAACCTACATTTTTTTCCTACCCTCAACAATACTGGGAACTGTTTGTCTTTTCAATTTTGCTGGCTGGCATTGATGGGCATTGGCAAAGTGTGACCTGGAGAGTCTTCTCCTTGACAAGAGAGGACCTAGCTTCAGAAGATCCTAATCGTACATAGCAATAAAACTGCAAGGCTACTGAAACAAGTGTACTCTTTGCTGACTTATCCCTAGCTCTATTGAGAAGCAACCCTCACTTAGAGCCATGAATGGAATGTTCTTTTTCATTAGCAAGGCAACCTAAGGTCAAGTCCTAATACATGCCCCTCCTGTCCCACATAGTCCGAATTGCTGCGCAAGTGTCCCTGGCTTGCTAGCTAACAATGGGACCTCAGAAACAGGGACACCCTAGTAGATGATCGAAGGTCTTTCATATTAACCTGCTGCTACTTGTGGAAAAGCACACTGCAGGCAAGGTAAGTCTTGTGTATTTTATTCAGGAAAAATATTATGTATCATTTTCCTTTATAGTTAGCTTAAACTTTAAGGGTATCGAAGGCCTGGTATATCTTTATTCAAATGTAAACATATAAAAAAGACAAAGATACACTATAATTCTTTCAAGTTATACTGTTTACTAAGAATAGGGGTTACTCAGTCAAAATTTGCTGAATGAATCTGCCCTAACAATAAAAGTTCTTCTAGGGAAGCTAAAATGATACAAAATAATGACCTTGTGTTGTAATAAAACACTGTCAATTTTATTAAAAGCAGATTTTATTTCTTCACAGAGTTAAGTTTCTTTTTCAAAAGCTCATTTTATTGTATTATTTCAGAAGAGTAAGTTCAGTGAGATTGTCACTGATCGAGACACAAAGTTAGCACCACACATCAGCCACGATGACCTTTCCAACATGTACAAGCTCCCCGACCCATCCACATACATATTTACAACTAATAAATAAAATGCCAAGTCTTTAGAAGCCAGAGTCCCCGTGTCCCAGTGTCAGGCACTGATTTGTCCAACTTTCTAAATTTATGCACCCTTGATCAAAACCCCAAATCCAGAAAAATCAATAAATTACCAATAAAGGGGATGCCAATGACATATCACACATCATTTTATTGTTAAAACTGGTTCAAAGCCGATAGAGTCCACCACAGCATTCATCCTACATCCATTAAAGGGCTGGCGTTCTGGCACACGTGGAACTATTTCTATCCCAACACAACCCTGGGTGGTTTGTGCTCCAAATCGTGACAGATGACGAGTCTACATGTGGGGCTTCATACACGTGTATGTGTTCAGACACCCACATACTTTCACAGGTTGGCTTCCCAGCCACAATCTCTGAGATATAAAATTCTTTATCCTTTTATATTACTATCTAGAAAAGCATTCTGAAAAGATGAGATCTAGTACATAAATAATTGTTCACTCACTCTTGATTGGTTGTTCAAAACAGTAACAATAGCCCCTGGCACTTCTGTGGCAACAGAAGATACTCCTCCTGGCACACAGTGTGTCGTGCATAGATCCCAAAACCTTTTCTACCTTTTCCTCAGTAAAAACAGTCCTTGTCTAAAATCTATATTGGCATGATGCAAAGTTTGAACTTGAATATATCCAATCTGGTAACAAGAGATATGCTAGAAGTATGACTGAGGCGTGATGATCAAGATAAACATTAAACTAAATAGTAACTATCAAATATTACCTAACTTCAAGTCTATGAAGATAATTCAAAAAACTTGATAATACCAGTTTCTTTCTGCACCATTCAAATTATATGTCAGCCAGAGACATACAGGCTCATTTTCAACATCTGCCCTAGGGGATGTTGTTAAAATAGAATATTGAGATACAAAAGGGGAAGGCAGAGCTAAAGCAATAACACGAAAAGCTTGATAAGAAATAAATTGTTGGAACATTGATAACGCCTTCTGCTGGTAATGTCGTCATGATGCAAGCCAACAGGAATCCTGGCTCAGTATTTCCTCAGCCCCATTCTCTGTCCTTCTTCCCACCTCACATATTTCTGGTTCAGACCCGGGCCACATCCCAGTGGCAAGAGAAACATTCAAAAAGATCAAGTGTTTCAAATGCTAAATAAATGAACAGGACTCATGCCACCAAAAAATCATTTTCTATATTTAGACTAGGGAAAACTTTGAGAAGAATGGAACTTGGAATTCTTCAAATTCCAAAATTTTAATTAAAATAGGAGGTTCTAAGTTAGCCAATTGAGCCACATGAAGGAGTTTTAGTTTACTATGGGAGCAAATAGTTCTTTTCTTCCCCAAAGGACAAAATGCAGTGATTTTCATATCTACCATCTTTTAATGCTAGAAGACATATGGTTTGGCCAAGACTCCTCAAATTGAATTAGCCACTTTTTAGTATTTTCGATGGTCTCCTAATTCAACTAGCAAAGATATAGCTGGGATTAATACTCAGGGAAATAAATCCACTTATAAACACCCGAAGCAATGGGCATTTTTTGTAAAATTTACTTCATCTCTTTCTTCACAGAATTCATGTGCTTTTATTCTTTTTTCTGTAGATTTTCCCAGAGTCTGAGAAAAAAAGAGAAATAAAGCAATTTATCATTTTCTTCGTGTTTTAGACTATCTTTGCCTCTGTCATTTTAATAATGGAAAAGTATTCAACTGGAAATTCCCACCCAAGGAGGAAATAACAGATCCCATGAAGTCGTAGACCCATGAGAATAACAGAGGAGCCAACATCTGTTTATCCAAATCCCAGGGAAGAGTATCATGGTCAGAGGACTGAGCCAAATGATTTCAGAAGTTAGAGAGACTTCCTACTTTCAAAATTTACTCAGTGATAAGCCTGTTTTATCTTTCATAGTAATATGAGATTTCTAGAGTTAACAAGAGATACTAGAAGGAGGATCTTCCGTTGAAATGATTTGGGTCAAAGAAAAAAGAAACCTTAGAAGACTATTAGCCTGATTCCTCATTACCTCCTAAAGTGAAGATGAATTTTAGAAAAGTCATCTAAATTCTTACAGTTGCAGTAATCCTATAATCAGACAAGAAATGCATTGTGAGACTTTCTCAGGTAAAATCTTGTAACCTACATAAATAGTATGATCAGAGATGCTTTATCAACAGCTGGAGTTATTTCCAGATTTGGGAGCGGGGCTTGGCTTTTACATTAATATACGGATTTAAAGTTGCAGATGGTCTGCGGAGAAGGAATATGCATATGTGGGTAACTCAAAATGTGTGTTGTGTGTGTGTGTGTGTAACTCAATGCCTGTATGAAACGTCAAAGGAGTCTTTTTTGAAGCATGCATAAAATTACCTCAGATTTGTAATGAGTAAAAATAAAGCAGCGAGCCTCTTAGAAGAAGACATAAAGATTGAATTATTCTGCCTGGCTCAATACCAATAACTCGTCTCCATTTCAAGTTTTTTTGGGATGTCCTTCCATTAAAATTTTTGATCTTTGTCCTAATTTCATTTTTATAAAAGATGAAAATATACAAATAGTATGTATGTATCAAGTATAAAGGAGTGTCAATCAAAATGTCAACTGGATTTGCACAGGGGTATTATAGTCATAATCATTTTGTTTCATTCTTTGTTTTAATTTTTCCTAATCTATTCATAGAAACATGTATAAATTATATTATAAAGCAGAAATTCAAAATCAGAGATATTTCACTACGGGTTTTAACGTGCTTTGTTCTGGAGACAATTCTTATTCTGTATTTTTGTCTATAAATGTAAGTGGAAGAAGATGAACAAAAAAGTAATTGCTATCTTTCCAGGTGACACTGTGGCCAGGTTTTGCCATTGCTTCTTTGTCACTGGCTTGTATGACATGATCCAACATTTCTCCTTCCTATGCAGGTAACCCCTTAGCACTTGGGACTGGCAGGGGAACCAGTGGGGGAATGAAGATGGCGTAGCCCTGGAACTCAGGAGAGGCAGGGAAGGTCACATGTTTGGCTTTCGGTTAGCACTGACATTCTGGAAAGATTCTGCTGGCAGCTGCCGTGTGGATTAGCCATAAAGGTCAGACAGGAATGAGCCAGCAGTTGGTCTGAGGTAGGAAGGAGAGGGATCTCCCGTACACTCATTCCATTAGCTCCCCATCTTTGCAGATCTGGAGGCGAGTGCTTGGGAATCCCACTATATGGCTGCAGCTGATGGGATGAGACATTTTTGTCCCTGGAAGTGCCCCAAGAAGTTGCCACAGCAGCAAACACTACCCTGGTACATGCTCAGTAGACAGCGTCTGGGAAGGTATCAGGTGCAGTGGTGGGAAAGCCGGAGTGATGGTGCAGGGGTACTTCAAGGAGCAGAATGAGATGAAATCCAGGTCTGGGAGACAAGAAAGAGGAAGGGAATACACCCATCTCATATGCAAGTAGGGGACAAAGAGAAATGGCCTAGAGGCTCTGACCAATGGGCTCAACCCGGGCCGCTAGCTGCAGGCACACAGCAGCCACGCAGCGGCTCAAAGAAGTTTGTTTCAAAATGCTCACCAGCCAGACTTCCTAATCAGAGACTTGTCATGGCATTTCACGAACACTGCAGAGCCCTTTCCTTTCTGCAGATAGGACACTTTCTCCCGGGAACAGAAGATCACCCTGTGGGAAGAAAAGAAACACGAACAAAGCACGTGGAACAATAAAAATACTGGTTCTGAATTGTACTGTTCATCAGGCTGTCCGGAGCTCCCAAGATCACGCTGGTTAACTCTGTTGGCGTCTCCGGGGATTACCTGAACCGCTCAGCCCACATTTCAGCCAAGTGTTAACTGAGAGCTTAAGCCAATTAGGCAGCTTAGCAAGTTAATCAACCTAGACCGAGTTGAGGTGCATATCTGTAATTCTAGCATCCTAGGAGGCTGAGGCAGGAAAATCAGCTGTTCGACCCTAGCTTGGACAATTTAACTTGACGAGACCGTGTCTTAACTACAGACAACTTTAAAAAGAAGCCTGAGAATATGCCTAAGTGCCCTGAGTCAGCCCCCAAGCACCATAAAATACAGAATCTCACATCCATTCAGCACTGCTTCTTGCAAGCATAGAATGGTTATGGGCCAAATCTCGGAGATGCTACTTTGACATTCAACGGCTAAAGCCGACCTCTTCAAGAAGGGTGAGGCTCTGAGACAGTTTCATACTGTCTCCTCAGCCCCAAGCAGACAGCCCGGAGAAGCTGCGGGATCCCAAGGCTCTCACCAAGAAACAAGCACCATCCACTTTGCCACCTGCTAGGGGTGCAGTGGGGAAGGGAGGGAAGGTTCTGCACAGCTTTTCCCCCATGTAGTTTTTTTGTTTGTTTGTTTACTTATTTTTGGTGTAAAGCAAATGACAAAAGAAAATTTCTCAATTCCAATGTAAAGAGTTGTTTTTATTACTGACAGGCCGGGTGGCGCAGGCCTGTAATCCCAACACTCTGAGAAGCTGAGGCAAGAGGGTTGCAAGTTAGAGACCAGCCTGGGGCACTTAGCACGTTAGTGAGACCCTATCTGAAAATAAAAATTTTTAAAAGGGGTTGGGGATGAAGCCCAGCTCAGCGGCTCTGGGTTCTGGGCTACTTGGGGGGAAAAAAAGCATACTGAAGTTTGCAAAATCCCTCCACAATCAGCATGAAAGTGCTAAATCCCAGGAAGTTTTCTGGTGCAATCCACTCCACAGACACACGTGAGGTGGGGCTGAGGAGTCAGGATGAGATTTTCTTGGAATCTCAAATTATTATCCTCTCAAAGAGGTTGGCTTTAGTCTTTGAATGTCAAAGGAACAGTTCTGAGATTGTTTCATAACCATTCTGTGCTTGCAAGAAATAGTCCTGAATGAAGGCGAGATTCTTAACAATTTTTTTTCTTTTAAGTTACTGGGAATTGAATCCAGAGCCCTGAGCTACATTCTCAGCTTTTTATTGTTATTATTATTATTATTGTTTATTTTTGAGACAGGGTCTCATTGCGTTGTCAAATTGCCCAGACTAGGCTCGAACTGATGAATTTCCTGCCTCAGCCTCCCAGAATGCTAGTATTATGAGATTCTTAACTTTTAATACTAACTCTCATTTTACATAACTGTGACTGGTTCAGAGCTTATATATTCCTTACTTGAAATGCAGAAAAACTAGACTGTGAGCGTCTCTAATCTAAAAATTGGAAATTCAAAATGTTCTAAAACCCCAAACCTGATGCCACAGTGGAAAATTCCACATTTGACCTCCTAGGAGGGGTCACAGTCTAAAAGGAAGGTGCGTCAATGATCCTGGATAAATTTACCTTCAGGCTCTGTATATGGGTAGATATGAACAGAAGAATTTGGTGTTCAAACTTGTTCTCATCCCTAAGGTATCTTAAAAGGTCTATGCAAATATTCTAGTATCTGACAGGATCCAAAGTCTAAAACCTTCTGTTCCCAGGAATAAAGGATACTCAATCTGTACTTCTTTCTCAAGGGCGATAACCATATACTCTTTAAAAAATACTATGGGGCAACCTTGTGGCCACACAGGCAGAGGAGCAAGCCCCACCTTCTGCCAGCGTGCTCCTGTGAGGTTCTAGTTAGGTTCCTCTCACAGAAGGCAGAGCTTCCCCCTGTTCTAGTGGTACTAAGCTAGACAGCCAGAAGGACAAGGCTTCCTGCAACACTATTTCTAGGTGACAACAGTCTGAAGTGAATGGGAAGAAAAGCCAGCTTCATTACTTCTTCTGTGTCTCTCCTGCCTTGACCCTGATCTTCTCGATGGCAAAGGCGGGGCTGCTCCACCAGTCCGGCCAGCTGAAGTAGGAGTCGCTGTTCCACTTAAGCTTCATCATCAGGAGCTCACCGATGTCCACCTCCGTGTAGATCAGGAAGGAGTACGTCTTATTTGTGGACACCTCAGGCCTGCACAAAAATTCAGCAGCTCGAATTAGTTCTGGAAATTAGCTTCTTCTCCCGCCTTCTTTCTCCTCCCAAGATATCAATCGCTTTATTGTTCGGGCAATATTTTAAAAATGCAAGAAATGTTCAACAAAATCCTCGGGGGGAATGTCAGTGGCATTCACTGCATTGTAAAAGCGTCCACATCTCTTTCATGCACTTCAGCATTTATCCTAATAACATGAACAATTTCATATAATTCTTGAGAGGAAATGCTCTGCGAGCCAGTCATTCGGAGGCCTTTTCATGTTTTATGTGTTCATTTGCAATTTGTACTGGTAGGTGAACATAATTCTACTTAACTGCAATCAAAGTATGCATGCAATTCTCTATTTCTTTGTTCTCTTCTACTTTGGGCATGTTATATTTAATTATCTATAGTTATATTTTTGAAGACTAGACTGATTTTATTGACTAGATAAACCACAATTCATATAACCACTGACTTCTTGTAAGACAAGTATTTATTACAAGTATTATTGTAAGTTTTTTTCTTAATTCTGTTAACTACATTTTTTTTTTGTGTGTGTGTATGGTAGTAGGAATTGAACCCAGGATTTTCACTCTGGGCTACATCCTCAATCCTTTTTTATTTTTTATTCTGAGACAGAGTTTTGCCAAGTCACTAAATGTCCCAGACTGGGGTTGAACTTGGCAGTTCACCTGCCTCAGCCTCCCAGAGTACTACTGGTGTTGACTATTTTCTTTAGAATCAATAGTTAAAAAGAGAGTACTCCATTCCTTGTATACACATTTTATACCTATGGAAAGTTGCTGCTTGCTGCCTGTCTTACCTGGGGGTTCCAGCAACTAATTACGCCCCACCAGGCTGTGTGGGGAAGTGTGCGTCTCCTTCTCATCCCACCAGCACGAGGTACTGTAGAGGATTTGGTTATTTAACAATTATCAATAGATCTCACAAAGCTATCTTAGTTTTTACTTTTTATATAAATGGTAAGAGGTAATACTTCGGCATGGGCTTTTTTCCTACTATACTGACATCTATAGGGCAGTTTCCTGTGACTATTGTTATTTTCTTTAATGCCAAAGAGCTGGTCCTGGTGTCACTCTGGGAGGTTGAGCCAGGGGGATCACACATTTGAGCCCAGGTGGGACAACTTAGCAACATAATAAGACCCTATCTCAAAATATAAAATTAAAAAAAATGGGCTAAGGGAATAGCTCAGTGTGAGCAAACTGGGATGGATTCCCACTACCACCAAAAATAATTTAAATATAAATAAAACAAGCAAAGAAAAATAAGGAAAAATGGAAACAATGTCTAGTAGGAGAGCTTTTTTCCCCTTAAATGTAAAATAGAGCAAAAGACCTCAGCTTTGAAATTCTAATTTCTTAAGCTAGAGACTCATTTTCTATGTGTCCTGCTCTGTGTTTCTAAGACCAAGAGTCATGGCGGGAAGCAGCACCCAACCAGCCCAGAGGCCGTGAAGCATCTGCAGCTACTCACAGGGTGAAGGGGATGTTCTCGCTCTCAGCCACGGTGCCATACAGGGAGATCTCGAAGGCCTGGTTGGTCTGTGTATTACTTTCAGTCCCAGAAAAGTGAATCTTTACTTGGTAATGGAAGACTGTAGGGGAGGAAATTGGAACAAGGGCTGATCAGTCTTCATGGAAAAACCACAGTGCTCAAACAATCAGGTACTTTCAGACTCCCAGAACGCGTCTCACTGACACCCAAACAGGAAGGGCACACAGGTCAATGTGGCTGGTGAGATTTCCTCCCCTTGCAGCAGTGTTCACATCTTAAATGCTACTCCCTTTCAGAGAAATATAGCTGCAATTGCCCAGGAAACCCAAGCATGCCCGAACAGCCAGGCAGCGCTAGGTGTCAGCCATCCTGAATGGAGTACTAGGGAGAGTAAACCAAAAGCCCAAAACACCTGTGACTCTTTCTCCTTGACAGCCACCTGCCTTGGCCACCTTGTCCCATCACATCTCTACCAGGCAATATTTGACATTTGTTATCGTGTCACTGTGTGAGACCTTATGTCGCTTCACTTCGCAGGCATGTCCTCCCAGCTACCCTGACTGCTGGCCCCAGACAGGACCATGTCCACCTTCTCAGGCTCCCATCCATTAAGGCACAGGGAGACATATACAACAAAGCACACCTCACTGAGCCATCTAGTGAGACCGTGAAGACTGCCTCAACAGCCAGTTCCCAAAGTTTTCTGACACGGACAGAGCCCCTGGGAGAAGGAACTCAGACTCCTCCCTCTCCTGCCTCCTCTTCCCCAATCTCTAGCCTAATCTCTGAGCAAATAAGACTGAGAACAGGCTAAGGGAATAGAAAGGTAGCAGACCTAAAACACAGCTATCTTGGGGGTAAAAATACTATGGTGCATTTTCTGGTGTCTCTCAAGAGCCTCATCAGATATTTTTCTTATTTATGCTGTGTTATTAAGGTGGGACGCAGATTTCCTAACAGGAATTGCTTGCAACATGGCAAATTTATTTTAACACTACTTTGGATGTTTATTCTAATAGAAAAAATTCAGTCCATTTGTATTTGTATAGTTTCGGCAATATTTTGTTCAGATATATCCCTTTTACAATTAAACAACCAGAAAATCAAAACAAAACAGCAAAACATCACAAACATTAGAAAAAGAAGAGAAATCAAGTTTGATATTGAAAGGAGCCCTTGCCAACAGCCCACAGACCACAGCAGAAGCTGGGGCTCCCAGGTGCCCTCAGGGGACTCCAGCACAGACCTGTGAGGGTGCAGAGGAATCAGCCTGGTCTTATCTTTAGATGACACTCTTCTCCCTATCTCAGGCACTTTCCCTGGTTCTGAAGAGTCAGGGAAGCTGAGGGTTGTTACCTCATTGACTATACTGTTTCTCTCAATGACATATACTCCAATCTGTATGCCACCAAACGCTCCTCTAAAGAGCCCAACAAACCCCCTTACAAGCGAGGGACAAGGATGGATATATTTTACCTCAGGAAACTATTCTTCAATATTTGCCCTTTCCTCAGACTTTCCTCCCAGACTCCACAGAAGCCAATCTTTCTGAAACAATTCTCTCTTGCCAAATTGACCTGATTACCTCCTCTCCGGAGTCCCCCTCTATTCCTTTAGGTCATAATCTAAAAAAGAGGCCAAGCTTGAAATTCAAGTATAAAACCAGTTCAAAGGAAAATGGACTTATCTTAACAGCTTCAGTACATTTTGTCTCATGGGGATAGCTGAATTTTATAATATAGATAGTTCTTTCCTTCTCATAAAATGAACATTAGAAATGGTAAACTTTCTATAGACCACCGTAGAGTCAATATTTTAGGGTCTGTGGGCTAGCAGGTCTCTGTCTGACTGCTCAGCTCTGTCCTAGTGTCATGAAAGCAGCCTTATAACACAAAATGAATATGAGTGACCATGTTCTAATAAAACTTGATTTATGAAAGCAGGTACTAGGCTGGATTTGGCCCATGAACTGTCATTTGCTACTCCAGGGTGATGATTCCAATTTAGCTCTGAGCTTGATGCGGAAAGGCTGGCTCATGCTAATGGTCATAGCTACAGAGGAAGATGGCAGATGGGGACAGAACACCCCAAGCTGAGAACCAGGGCTGGTAATGAGAATTAGGAGTGAGAACGAAATGGACCAGTGTGACTTCTGTATCAACAGAAACACAAGTGAGAACAGAAGGTCTACTAACATTTTGTTAGCTCTGCTGCAATGGAGAATCAATACATGTGGTACAGCCGCCATGATTAAAATTAAAAAATAGGATCATTGATTCTCCTTATTTCGACACTGTCCAGCCTACCTTTGTAGGGCATCTGAGAACGAGTCTTTAGGAACATCTTGCTGCTTCTTTTGGCTCTGACCTTGTTGATCTCGTAGCCCACGTTGTTGCAACGGTTCTTTCTGCAGCTCAGGCACAAACCTTTCTCAAAGGCTTCCTTGGAGTTGCACCTGTAGGCCTTGCTTGGGTTCTCTTCGTTCAACAGGGAGTCAATAAAGAGGTGAATGGAGCGCTCGTGGGAGCACTTCACCAGTTGGTCCATATCTGGGAGAAAGAAACACAAGGAAATGTCAGCTCTACAGAAATCATCACGGGTGCAACATTTCACATGTCTAAAATGGCGCAGGTGTGGTGTTCTAACAAAATGACCATGGGATCCTGTCCTGTGCACCTGAGATTGCAGAGCCTATTTTAGGAGGTATTCTCACCTGCCTCCAAGCCTGCAAGTTCACAGGCAACACTTAACTCTTGCCTTCTTGCAAGTATGAGTATGTTTATATTTATAAAGCCATAAGAAAAGACATTAAGACATCAAGATAGAAGGTCATTCCCCCTAGTTTATTACATCCTTCTCGTAAATTGAAAGTCTCTAATGCTTCTGGCTGCTTCTAGAAATCTACTTCTGGAAACCACACCATAAAGGGCATACTTGCTAACTGAATAGTACTTTATCACACAGATTGTGAATCATTGAGAGTTATGCCTATGCTAATTTTTACATTAAATGAATTATAGAAATAATCAGTAATGTCCCAAGAATGGGTTTATTATGATAGGTTTTTATAACAATTGAAAACAGTAACATTATGTTCTAAATTCTATAATGTGCACAAAATTTCTGAGCATACTAACCACAAGAAGTTCCCCAAATCCAAAGTACACAAAGGAGCCTCAAAATCATAAATTTGAAACATATACTAATAAAATAAGTAATGTTGCCACAAATCGACGTGATTATTAAAGCAAATACTAAACTCATATTAATTTTATTCTTCTTAAAATTATGAAAGATTTTTTGCAAAAAGTGATGATTTATTTTTAATTTACCTGTCTCCAAAAACCCAAAAGAGAATTTGGACTAATTAACACCTCTGACATGGTTTGGATCTGGACCCCCAAAAGCCTCATGCATTTGACTGAATCATATGGATTAATTGTATAACTAGATTAATCCACTGATAACTTCATGTGATCTTAAGAGATGGGGCCTGATGTGAAGGGCTGGGACCCTGAGGAAAGCGGAAGGGTGCACCTCCCTCACTAGCTCTGTTTTCTCCCTTCCTCTCTCATTCAGTTTTCTGACCATCATGAGATGAACACCTTTGTTTCCAGCAAGACCACCCTGCGCCTTCCACCATCACTGGTGCCCCATAAGTTGACTGAAACCTCCTCAATTTGGGAGCTAAAAATAAATTTCTCTTCCTTTATATTTGAGTATGCCTTTCAACAAGGAGGAAGTGACTAAAACAATCTCCTTCACTTTCAGTAGAATTCAAATTCATTTCATTAGCTCTGTAAATATATCTAAATTATGACAACAGGTAGCTAGATAACATTGTATGGTGGTGAGCAGCGTTCTCCTGTGTTCGGTTCAGCCTACAATACATTATATAAAAGATAAATTGGTTGGCTGGCTCTGAGATGATTGTGCTGTCTATAGCAGAATTCCTCCGAAACACATTTTGGACAAACGTGTATACATTTATAATCTTTTTGTTTGTTGCAGCACTGGGCATAGAACCTAGGGCCTTCCACATGGTAGGCAAGTATTTTACTACTGAGCTACATCCCAAGCCTCAAATATGTGTGTTGAAACTACTCACTTTGAGAGTGGTCGGTAGGACACTAGGTCAATAAGTGTAAAGAACAAAATTCGTATTTCCCTGACGGAATCACGCTCACCTCCGAGGCCTCTCTCCGCAATCACACGGAGAGCTTCCCCAATGTTGCACCCTGGTTGAAAAGTGCCTCCATTAGGGTAAATGTCAACGTGCCCCACCGGCTTCTGGATTCCGATGCTGCGGCCAGGTGACCCTCTAGTAAATGTGTGTAAGACGTCTACGAAGTCTGCGTCATCGGGAGAGAGGCGGCTGGGAGCTTCTGCATACTCAAAATTAGGTCCGGCTGGATCCAGGCCTTGATGGGGAAAAGACAGTGCAGATTTCTATTAAGTTTGGTTCCTGTTGGGGTATACATTAGGGTCCACGACTCATCCTTTGAACGTTACGTAGGCTGAACTCACTTTCTTGGATTTGGGATTGAAACCAGGTCTGCACGCCTGCTAGGTGCGCACTGTGCCAGGCTATGCCTTCAACCCTTTCTTTCAATGTTATTTTGAAGCAGGGTCTCACTACATTGCTCAGGCTGGCCTTGAACTTCCCATATTCAGAGTAGCTGGAATTATAGGTGTGAACTACCACGCCCCGCTTGGCTCTTCTAAAATGGAATCTTGAGTCTGAAACCGGCCATTATATAGTGATTTCCACTCAGGGTGGCGTGGCACCCTCTCCTGGGTTGTACCTGTCTCTGGTGAGGCCTTCAGTGGAGGTGGAGTCTCCTCCTCACTTCTCTCCTCCCTTCTCTTTCTCCACTCCCTCTCCTCCCCTCCCTTTCCTTGCCCACCCCAATCTCCCCCTCTCTCTCTCATCATCTACCTGCACTGCCCAGACAACAGGCTTCTTTCCGGCCCTCCGAGGGCCCCTCGACTCATGCCTCCTTCACTTCCCCTGGTGCTGATGTGACAGGTGTGGCCCACTGCCCAGCACAGAGCCCAGGGAGGGGGAAACACCCCTCAGAGGAATGCGTGGGCGCACCCCTTGCCTGATTCTGCTTTGCTGTTCACCACAGCCAGTACACAGCAAGCCCAGGAAAACAAGTGTCCTTACCTTACCCCAGTAAAGCGTGTGGGCTCAAGCCCCCAGTGACCACTACACACACCGCAGTATCTACCAGGTGTCACCCTGACTCCTGAGGTGACGTGAGTGACGGCGCCTCCGCACCTGTGATTCTGTTGATCTTCTTGTTGGTCAGGCTTCCCGCGATGCCGGCAGCATGGGCTCCAAGGCTGTACCCCAAGAAATGGACATTGTCCAGAGGGTAGTTAAATTCCTCCTTGGGGAGAAAGAAAAAGAAAAGCTCTCACAGTTACTTGCCAAAGACCAAAACTAAAAGAAATATGAACATTGTTTACAAAATACAGGCATAATAAATTAGCCCGCTTTAATTCTGTATTACAGATACAACAAATATATTCTCTAGTGTTGAGATTTTCCTTTCTTCAACAATGATTTAAATTAGAAAGTTTTTCCATATATCTGAAATTGTATTATGCATACATTTAAGTATATCTGCATATATATTATATATAATATACAATTGTATATCTGGAGATATATGCATGCATACAGATATTATATGTACATATATACTTATATATACAGCTATTACTATACTTATACTATATATACACACATATACATATTTATTCATATGTATATATCTGTGTACATATTTATATAGACACCTATTCACATATAAACATACATATATGCACACGCATGTACATGTATAAACTCTAGCCTCTTATTCCCTAGATACTCTGAAGCACTTTATTCTTTAAGGTTACCCAAGAAATGACCTAGAATCAGGAATGTTGACAGTGAGAAGAGAACAGACACACATGAGATTCGGCCTCCTCACTCAATAGGTGAGAAACCGAGGCCAGAAGAGGTGATCTGACTTTCCCAAGTTCATACACCTGATTAGCAAGAACCAGGAAAAGGGCTTTGTGTTTTGACCATCAGACCCATAAACACAGCTTCTTTTGTACCTCCAGTATCTGGTTTAAGTAACTTGGCTCCATCATGGTATCAGCTTTCCTTCCAAGCCCAAGAGATTTTTCAAAGGTAACTTTCAGAGCAGAGTCCCCCCCAAAGTGGGCATCTTCTAAAAGTAGGCAAACCCTGCAGCTAAGTCAGGACTCTGCAGCCTCAGACACCTCATCCCACACTGCCCCAGCCACAGGCCCCCAGATCAATTCCAATTGTCCCCTAAACCATGAGGCTGAACCATATGGATCTCAATAAGCATTTAGATTCTTAATAATAAATAAACACTTTCAACGTTTCTTTGGAGGTGGGCATTCTAACAGGAGGAAAAGCCAGGACACAATCGCTATGGGCCGGCCAGCTGGCCGGGCAGGACTTGGCGGAACACACCACCTTCCCTCCGTCTTGAAACAAGCTTTTGTTTGCTCTGCCCACTTAGCTCTTGGCCTCCACAGATCTGCACATGGAAAATATCAAAGGACAGGGCAGGGCAGCACTCTCTTGGCCTTATGGTCCTATATGCCTATCACAATTCTGCTTTTAGCTAAAAACAATAATGCTCTGCTCGTGCTCATCCTAAAGATCCGAACTGCCTCAAAAATATCTAGACTCAAAGTGAAAGGAGCAACGAGCCCCTGGTCCACCTCCAGTTGGAAGCGCTAATTTGGACACTCCAGGCTCCTACCCCCATCTTACCTCCATCCAGTTGATGAACCTGGCCACGTCTTTTCCCACCAGCTTGGTGTAGCCTGCAGACACTGGATAGTGCTGCTGGGCCCGTGACAGCCAGTCCACCACGATGACGTTGGAGTCTGGTTCCCTCTTGTACAGGGCGGCCACAAGCTTTGGCACCCAACTCTCATACATCCCTGTCACCTGGAGAAAATGACACGACATTTCTTAAAGACCCACCTACAGCTTGTTTTAGATATGACAGCTCAACACACCTGTTTTACATGGGAAACATGAGTTGCAAGAGAGCTCAGACACAAAAGTCAAACTCTGAAGAATGTTTAGAAGTTTTTCACTACTTATTGAGGGGTAAATCTGAGTATGAGCTCCAAATGGCAGGCTGGGCGTTATTATACTTCTACTTAACTATTTTATTTTTCCTGGTATTATAAATTGAACCCAGGGCCTTAACACTGAGCTATATCCCCAGGCTTTCTTTCTTTCTTTTTTTTTTTTTTTCCCATTTTGAGACAGGGTTTCACTAAGTTACTGAGTTGCTCGGGCTGAATTTGAATTTGCAGTTCTCCTGCATTTGAATTTGCAGTTCTCCTGCATCAGCGTCTCAGAATGCTAGGACTATAGACCAGTACTTCCTTTTCAATTTTAAAAGTACAGGGGTTTTATTGTCTTTTGTTTGCTTTTTAAAAGTTCTTTACAAATTCAATAATTTCTATTTTTTAACAATCTATACTATCAAAAGAAGAATTAGTCTGAATAAATTTTAACCTTATAGCAGAATTATAGGCTATTTTACAGAAGTTCCATTTAATTGCTTTTGATTACATTTGTAAATGTTTCCCAACAGGATTGTTTTAGGGTATGTAAGTACACTGAGTCATTTACATATATGACATGCTAATGATTTTCAAAAGCAAATCATACTGTAGTCATAATAAAGGCTATTGAATTTTGTACTAAATAAACAAGTCTCTAAAATTCTTGTTTAAAACAGCTTGTATTAGGAGACCCGTAGGAACCAAATTATACTTGGTATAATTCCAGTAGAAAAACAGGAGCCTATATTCCCAAACCGAGGAACTTTGTGTGAAACCCTGATCTCATATGGCTCTTTTCAGACATACACTTTTTTTGTTTACCTACTTGCTAGACTAAAACTATAGAAACACGAGCTGTAGCTTCACTCGTGACACTAAACAAACTGTACAATTTTTTAACCAAGTTGCAGTGGCTTACGGCAGACGTACCAGGAGATACTGAGTCTAGCCCCATGTCCTCTATAAAACAAAGGGATTGCATTCAGATGATCTCAAAATTTCCCTTCTTCACATAATTCCTACCTGTGATCATTTTGGTCCCCAATACACTCATGGTGATGAAATGCCTGCTTACAGCTATTTTAAGCACTGAGAGTAAACAAAAAAGAAAGGGACACAGGTGAAGTGGGCCCGTTCGGAACCCATTTAACCCCCTGAATGGCTCGGGAGGCTGCTTCTGGTCCGAGGGCGTGGTGGGTCTTTGCAGGACCCAGATGGACAACTTATAAGGGCAAATCTTAAGGACCTGCTCCTACCTGACTCTCTAGGTCCCTCTCCTGGCTGAGGCCCTAGTCACCTTTTGATGCGGTCTTTCCAGATTGAGGGGACACGATATCATTTCCTTAGAATCCAGTGTCACCTGCTCCTTGTTTCAGCCACTTCAAGGTCCTCCACTTCACACTGAGAGCCCAGTACTTAGAGCAAGTAAATCTAAGCACGTGGCAAAGCTCCAGGCCAGCTGTGTCTCAGCTGCCTTCTGGGAAGCACTACATGTGTGCATGCACATTCTTTGGGGTCTCTCCTGGCCAGGTGGGAGAGTGTCCTCACTTCCCTCAGCCAGTGACCTTGACTGACCCAATAGCTTATTTCAGATAAGGCAGGAAAGTCCTGTTGGCTCCAGGCCTCGATTCTAAATTTCTCTGTGCTATCAGTGTTTCCACTTTCAGCTGTGGGTGAAAGGGCGCGTAATCTGGCTCACCCCACAGAGGGTGATACTTCTACTCGTTTGGTAACAACTAATGTAATCATTTCACTTTTTTGATTCAACATACAATACAGATAAAAGTAATTCCAAATACAAGGGATGACAAACCCACACACCTCCTCAAGTCAGAAAAGGCCTTACTTTTTAGGTGGTTGGACTAGGGTTACCCAGAACAGTATCCCTTTCAGAAATTTTCAGTTGTGATTGTGAGACATGTCAAGTGGTCCAAAGGCTCAGCCACCTGTGCCAGGTGGGCCAGAGAATTCCCTGACATTAGCTACAATCAGCATGTCTGGCCTAGCTATCGGCTTTGTTATGGCCACAGACCAAATACCTCTGTGTGATAAGGAAGCCCTGTCCCCAGTTCAGTCTGCTAGTCCAGGCATGTGGGATGTCAGGACCCAGGACCTAATAAATAAAGAACAGGAATGGGCTCCTCGGGGTCACAGGACCAATGACAGCAAGTGCCACCAGGTATTGTCACTGGGCTTAGCATGTCACCATAGCTAGGAAGAAAACTTTTTTTTTTTTCCAAAAATTCCAGGAACAGAATTCTTCTAGGGATAAAGTTGAGATGCCAGGGATATCTAGTTTACTTCTATTGTAGAAATTTATATATTAAGTTGAAATTTTTCTAAAAAGTACATTCAAGCCACATAGCACATACATCCATAATGCCTCTAAAAACACCAGAGGTATTTGTTTTATTTAAGCTTCAAATATGAAAAGATTGTTGTTAGGAATTTGAAATTTTATCATAAGATGTGAAATCTCGTATGCTAGCTCTAGTAAAGAAATGCATTTTATAATCTATATCAATTCTCTTAGCAGCTACCTTATCTCTACAACAATTACAGCCATTGTCCTATGATGTCAGTAACAAAAGCATTTTTTGTAAGAAAAAAATCAAGACTAGATACATGCCATCATTATTAGATCATTTTTCTCCTTAGAATTTAGTATTTACTACACGATTCACCAGTTTTGAAATAATGGAAAGGTATTTTCCTAACAATTTGTTTTATATAAATCTTTTTTGTGACGTGGGGTGTTTAGGGGATTGAATCCAGGTTCCGTGCATACTAGCGTGTTCTCTACCTTTTTTTTTTTTTTTTCTTTCTCTTAATTTCATTTGGAGACAAGGTGTCACTTAGTTGCCCGGGTTGGCCTCAAACTTGCAACCCTCCCACCTCAGCCTTCAGAGGAGCTGGGATTTCAGGCATCTGCCACCACGCCTGTCTCTAAATACAATAAACAATACAATCTTCTCACTGGGGATTGGAAATTTAACAGCACACCAAAGTAGCTAAGTGATAGCTACAGTGTGTGAAGTAACTATTTGGAGAGGATTACTTTATAAATTTTTTACATAAATAGATTTTTAACCACAGTTTGCACTTCTCCAGCCGTCTTGCCTGACAGCTCCTGGCCAGTCCTCTTTCCTCTCTAGACAAGCTCCCTGATGTTTACAACTAGGGAACAATGAAGTGGAGGGAGTACAGGGGAATCCAGTCCAAGCTCGTTGGTAAACAGGTCAGTAAACTGAGACTAGTGATAAAAAGAGACTTGGCTATGCCACAGAGCCGGAGAATGGCCCAGCAGAGCCAACACCCACAGCACGTCCCTCCACTCCAGCCCCTCCTCACTCTCACAGGTGACCTTCCTCAGGGTTTGGCACCATGCTCGGTGAATCAGGATCCTACCACCTTCCACCTACTTCCTGTAAATGTGCACTACATTCTGCCCCTTAGATGACTGCAGCTGCCCTTCCCAGCTCGCCGCCACAAGAGCTGGCTCAAGGGCACTAACCAAGCAAGGGACTAAAATGATGGTAGGGACTGTGCAGAGGAGGTACTCGTGAACCGTGGCTCTAGATTCCATGGGGACCAAAAGCTGCCTTGATTTATGTATAAAGCAAAACCATCAAAGAGAGGGTAGAAGAGCGGCATGTGAAAATATGGGTCCCCAACAACCAGAACCCAGTGGACACAAGCCACGCCTTCCCACAAAGCCACCTTACCGTCCATCCGTGGATCACCACAAAGGTTTTGCTGCTATGGTTGAAGTGGCAGTTAGCCACGGACTCTGTTACTCCAGGGATAATGTGGCAAGTGTCTTCAGCTGTGTCCTCAGGGGTCCTTAAAGCAAATTTACTCTCAATGTCCTTAAAATCTCTTTCTCCTATAGGAAAAATAAAAATTGGATTGGCAGTTAACTGGAGGGTCATTTTATTTGCTGTAATGGTACATTTTAAGTTCACAAGTACCCACTGCCAATGCTATTTTTGTTTCTACTGTGTGCGTGTGTGTGTGTGTGTGTGTGTGTGTGTGTGTGTGTGTGTGTGTGTGAGCAAGGGATTGCAAGGGAAAGCTGATGCTCCCGTGGTGACCAAGTAGGTAGTGACAGCCTTTATTGATCCCTCTGGTGTCTCCCAGCCTCTCCTTCAACTGTCTTTCAGTTAGGGTGGATGTATGAAATTTCACTCAAGTGAGCTGCCATTTGGGGATGCCTTACTTAATCCAGTCTTTTCTTAAGACATGAACTGAAGTGTTTTGGCCATAGTGAGAAAGACAGTGGGACCAGAACTCAGGTTTCTTGGTTCCACGGCAAAGCTCATTTCTCCTGGATGACAGTGGCTCATGGCTCTTGGGTTTTATACTTCATGCATTAGTTCTTCCTGTTTAAATCTTTGATTTCATTAAAAGTGCTTCCTCACAATATTATACAATTAGGCTTTCCGTTAGCATCACTTTTTAAATATTAGAAAGAAAAAAACGAAAGTGTTTATATGGGATTGTTCCCCATCCCGTTGAAAGGTACACTGGTATAAGATACTTTGAGAAGACACTTACTCGTGAGTTGTTCAGAAGGATCATGTGTGATTATGTGTGGAGGGGTTCCAGCTACAACTTCCCCTAGATATTTCTTTCTCATTTATGCCATTATCATATTCCCCATAAAGTCAAAGCTTAAAAACTACAACAAAGCCACTTATAGAAGGGGTCCATTTCCATTCTTCTTAGTTAATCGCAAACTGGAGATGGACAGAGGAGCAAACAACTTTTGAAACTATGGACAATGGGTCTAACTGTTGGGGAAATCTTTGTCACTGTTTTCAGACAGTACATATTGCATCACAGTGGACACTTGCACTAACTGACACTGCAAACACGATCAGGCTTTCCACACAGTAAAGCACCGTCAGATGGAAAATGTATTGGGGAAAACTATTTAGTTCCTCCCCAAGTTTAAAAAATAATCAATAGACCTTCACCTATTGACTACTGAAAAGTAATAACTTTTGTCAGTCAGAATTTTCAGGAGCAAGTTTGAGCGCAGCCTGAGCAACTTAGTGACTTAGGAAAACCCTATTTCAAAATTAAAATAAAAAAATTGAGCTAAACACAGGGGGCAAGCCATAGGCTCCACCCCCAGCACTGCAAAAACTAAACTAAACTAAAAGGACTTTTAAGGGTAAATAAATGAGGTCACCAGGAACAAGTCTATTTTAATCTTTATCTAAATTTATCCTTTTTTACCACTAACACTTTGAAAGCTATTACTCCAAAATAATATTGCAAAAAGTCAGGCCAAGAATAAAAACAACAATGTCATAGCAGCAGTGCAAGGAAAAGCGACTGACTCAAGCTTGTCATATTCAATTACCTAGACTGGCCAAAGTTTTCCTTTTAAATAATTCGTTTCCAAAATGGCTTGCACAATATTGTGATTGCTTGCCAGGTGATTCATTATACAAACAAGTTGATCACACACACACACACACACACACACACACACACACACACACACACAGCTCAACTACCTAAGATGCAGAAAGCATTTCTTAATGATTGCATTCATTAGAAAGAAGTGATTTTGTTACAATTGCTAGTCATCTAAGATCACTAATTCAAACATGGGTCTGTGCTAAACTGTTGTCCTTAGAGCTTTTCTCATTACCAGGCAGTAAATCTGCTCTGCATCCACCCGTCCACCTGCAATATCCTCTATCTCCCGTCTTATTTGAGCATCAGGTCTCCTACTTTTCTAACCAGAAAATGTGACTAGTGTAATTAGTGAAAAAGAACATTGTACATTTTTAATCTAATTCTGCTTTCAGGGCCCAGGAAATTCATGTATTTTTAGAACATGTTTTAGAAAATGTGAAACTAATTTCACTTGCTCCCACGTCTCTCCACGTCAAAAAACCTCAAACCTTCTCCCTGACAACTTTATTTTAATGTGTTCATTGTCAGTCATTTTAAAGGAGCGATGATCCGAACCACCTGGCAGATGGGTCTCAAGCATGGCCTATTTGCCACACTGGGATCTAAGACTATAGCCTTGTGCAGCTCAGAGATGCATTCGTTTTAGTTGACTTTGCTCCAGAATTATGCAACCTGTGGGCCTTTATTCCTGCTGGCTTTGAAATGACCAGGAATATTCTCTGAAATTACCAAGACTGATTTAATGTAATTCTGTGAAGGAAAAAAGAAAGAAAGAAAAAGTCTATTCACTCTACAGATATGTATCAGATTGTATGTGTGGTCTGCGGGCAGTCCTGATTTCCCACTACGGGCGTTGCTGTTGGGTCTATTGCTTATAGATAAAATTAACAGGAAATTTGTACAGTCTCAAGTAAATTTCTATTTGGAAATTGAAAGAAAAAAATTCATTTAAGCAGTGTGATTTTATGTGTTATATGATAGTTCCACTGCTATGTCAGATATAAAGGCAGTAATATGAGTTCCTCTTAGTCAAGCCTTCCTTCAGTTGATGTGTTAACAGAAATTCCCACACTGCTTGTGTTTGGGGCCTCTCAAGAGTATCTCAGCACCCCAAGATCAATGTATTTCCCAAAACCTTCATCATCTCTGGAGCAACTGACTTAGACCACATAGGAACAGGTGGGAAGGCAGCCCCACCTGTGGGTCAGTGGTGTGCTTGGTTGTTTTGGTACAGCACGGGGTGGCTTTGGGGGCAGCAGCTGAGCTGAGTGACTACTACTAAAGAGACTATTGTTTTCTACATTGGAATATCAGTACATTCACTCTGTACTTACCCAACTGCGTTAACTTAGGCCACATTAATAAACAAAGAAAGGAAGAGAAAAAGGAAGGGAGGGAGGGAGGGAGGAAGAGAAGATGGGAGAGACAAGGGAGGGGGATTGAGCAAAGAGAGCCAGGAGCGCCTGCCCTCACAAGGACCTCCATCCTGAACCTGACTCAGCACATCAGTGCCAATCCACCCAGACCCCCTCAAACATGTCTGTAGAAAAGCACTAAGGGGACATTTCTGGACACTGGGTAAGTTACAAGTTAACGCATTTCTTGACTCTGTGATCTTCATTTCTAAATTTTGAAATAGCTAAAATTCTGCGTGCAAAATGAGAAATTTATCTTAATATGGATAACAACTGACAAAGATGAAATTAAGCTAAGTCAAGGCACTTGAGCAAAAGCAAATGTTGTACAGGAGACATTATTAGGGCTGAGAATGAAGCTCAGAAACACATGTGCCTTGTATGTATGAAGTCCTGAGTTCCACCCCAGCTTGTGCATAAGAGAGTGGGGGGTCATTGTTGCTGCTAGAACAGGGGCATTGAGCATCCTAAGAACTAACAAATGACAATGAAGGCAGATCCAAATTATCCGGTGAATGCAATCAACATTCATATGAAGACACGAAGAAGGAAAGCTCAGTTACAATGCAATTGTCTGAAATTCTCTCTTACACACACACACACACACACACACACACACACACACACACACACACACCGGTAGGACTTCATTAGTAACTCATTTACTCTGAGACTCATGGTCATAGCTATTGACACGGGCAATGTCTGTAGGGTGCCAAGAAAACAAGTTCAATTTACTGAATTGGTCAATTTGGAGAGAGATAAAAATCAGTATTGCCATCTGACTGAGTTGGAGATATTCCAATGTAGACAATTTTTTTTTTCTTTGTGGTTCTGGGAAAGAAACCCAAGACCTTCACACTGTGCCATGCCCCCAGCCCTCTTTTCTTTTTATTTTGATTTGGGACAAGTTCTCACTAAGTCACTAAGTTCCTGAGGCAGGGCTAGAACTTGGATTCTCCTGCCTTGACCTCCCAGAATGCTGAGCTTACTGGCTTGAGCCACCAGGCTCAGCCAACGTAGACAATTTCTTGACTTATCTAGCAAGCAGATTTACTTTTTCTTTTATACAAAAAAAATATTTTATGAATTGGTAGTAAAAAGAAATCCTATACTTACAACCTGAATTTTGTGTTGCATCTTCTCTAAAATTAAGACTAAACTTTCACACTACTGAAAAGAAGTGTCATAAAATCGACCTGAGATGCATTAGATTTGGCCAGTTGAGTTAGAACATTGGTTGTGAACACATGAAAATCAGTACTCAAAGGAATCTGGTGAACTAGGTAACGAAGTATTTTAGATGAGTGTCATCAGGTACACCCAGTTCAATAAAGATGCTTAAAATTGAAATACAAACTTCTTATACTGGTAATCTGAAATTTACTTCGAGAAAAATGACACATAGAAATACCCAATTATTCCAAACTAGCTAGGTGAGTTCACTAGGTGAAAGTCAAAGATTACCTTAATAACAATTATTTCATTTGAGGGAAGGCGAAAGACAGTGTGGGACTCCATACTTTTAATTAAAATGTAAGTGCTAACTCTTATACTGTTTTACACTATAATTCACTTTGTAAATGATTTTTTTCAAAAGTAAATTACTGATCTCAAAAGTTACTTTATCTGGAATGAAGGGCTACAGAAAAGTCCTGGATTCTATCATTTACCTGTTCTCACTACCACCACTCCAAAAGTCTGACTTTTCATACTATTGTCAAGCTTCCATAAACTAATCTGAGCCAGAATAGCATTGCAGATTCACCATCTAAGAACAACACATAGACGAACACACACGTAGGGGCGTGCCAACTAGGGGCCATGCCAACTAGGCCGTCCTTGTCACGTTCTTCCACCAGTTAGCAAGGGAGACATTTTCTTTCACTCACTCAAAAGTTAGGTTCCCAAAACTAGTACTTGATCATTCTGAGAGAATAGCTTGGGAACTCAAAAAGAATAATCTGGACCAAGTATAACAGGCACATTTCCAGGAGAACTTTAAATGTATACAATATATTTATAAATACATATTATATATATAAATATAACATATTTTATGTGATACATGCAACTGAGTATAAAACTTTTTATATACATATGTATTATCTAAGAAAATCTATTTTCTTTTTCCTCCCTAGCAGACATTTATTTCCTCCCGGAAAATGAACTAACATTTGTTGAGCGCCCAGATGGTGTCACTCCACACAATCAGCCATTCTTAAAAACGGCCATGACAGCAGTGTGAAGTCATAATCCAGCAAACAAACCCAGCTCACAGTAAATTTCAAACCCAGTCTCTGAGTAAATTGGAATCCTACTACATTATTCCTTCCAAAACTAACAAAGCCTTCAACTTTTTCAATGAGTAAATGTGACAAGAACACTTGTCAAAAAGATTTACACAAAGGTTGAAACGTCCCATGAGTGAAATAAGTTAGTCCACTGAGAGGGTAAACAACATTTAGTGAACAGAATTACTCCAAAACTCCACACGAATGATGGGTTTTGGGGTTGCCATAAAGATCAGAAAACACACTACGAGTAAATTCAAATGTTATCTCCATCCAGACCTGAAAAAAAAAAAGATACATCTTGGATATTTTCCCTACACTTTGTGACCCAAAGTCACCATCAGCCCTCACTTGGATGGCCAAGACCTCTTCACAACTGCAACTGTGGGAGTGTCTTCAAACTAATCTTGGTGTTAATAATGGGTGAATAGACAGTGTCAGAACAGAAAAAAAAAAACAATTAAAATGGAGCATGTCTTAAGGCACTTCTTCTTTAGTAAACTGACATCAAAGAGTAGATTATACAGTCTAATTTCTCCTCCATAATAAAGCAAGAACAAAGGGCTGAGCTAAAAATACACTGTTTCCAAGCCAGTGCAGATTTTCCATTGCACCCGCCTACCCCCGAATGCGGTGTTGAAGCCGCGGCTCCCTGGCCGAGCTCTGCTCTGGAGGCAGATGCTACTTGCTGTCACCACTGGTCCTGCGTAACGCAGAATTTAGCTGAGGGAGGAATTCACCATGGCCAAGCAAACAGAAAGGCTGGGACACAGCAGGGACCTACAGGCATCCTCCTGGCTCTTCATGCCTCTGGGCATACTGCAGTGGCTTCAAGACTAAAGAACCAGATGGTACATATCTTATCTATATACTGTTCCTAGAAAGAAATCCGAAATGATTAAGTCAACCCATGGCCCAGAGGAGGCACTGCCAACCGCTGCCTGGCTTGCCTCGACTTCCCCACACTCCTAGATGAGTCCTTCGGGAGAACCGAAGGGGAAAGGGTGGGAGGGAATCATTTCAAGGCTACTAAGAACTAATCTTCTCTAAGACATGTTCACAGCCAGCAAAGGATGTGTTGGTTATAATCCAATTTCATTAAGTATTCACTGAAGGGCCCACTTCAGCAGTAAGAACGGGTGAGGCCTCTGAGAAGGTTCAGACTTGTTAACTCCCGATTTTGGAGTTGAGGAAGCTAAACCCAGAGAGGTGACAACTTCCCAACCCAAGAATTTAGTGCTGAGCTCCTAAGGGGCCCCAGAAAAACTTAAAAAGCAGTGGTCATATTTCTGGGAGTGGGCAGGAGCTCTGTGGCAAGAGCAGCACCCGCCTGGCTTTGGCAAATTCCCCAACACCGTGTAAAAATTAGCCTGGCTTAGCAGCCCTTGCCTGCAATCCCAGCACAGAGGAGGCCGACCTTGAAGGACTGCCATGAGTTCAAGGCCAGCGCCGGTTACCTAGTGAGTTTAGGACCAGCCAGGACTAAAAGTGAGATCCTGTCTAAATAAATAAATAAAAAGAAAGAAAACTGGGCTGTGTAATGTATTGCATCTGCTGGGCCAGATTGTTCAACAAAGTGCCTGGAAACAGGCCCATTAGGCTAAAATGTCTTCCAAAATAAGAATTTGGAGTTGGTCTTCTTAGCCAGTTATTATGCATGTGGGGGGAGACACCACGTGAGATGCCAAATCTCTAGTGTCTTCAAACTGATCTTCTATAAACAAAGAAACGACAGGTAAATAAATAAGAAGCGGCTGCTGCCAGGCCTGGCGGCCCAGTCCTGTAACCCTGGCACTCTGGGAAGCTGAGGCAGGAGGATCAAAATCTGGCAATTTAATGACTTAGGGAAACTGTATCAGATACTTGGACTGAGGACGCACCATGGTGCAAAGGCTCTGGGTTCAATCCCCAGTCGGGTAACAAAAGTTGTTCATTATGTCAAGCAGAAATAACATCAGCTTCGAGGTGCAATCACTGACAGACTCGGCTCTTGACTGTGTCCCCGTGGACGGACATGCAGCCTGAAAGCACGTGGCCCCAAGGGCGATTCCAGCCTGCGCCCACAAGAAGCCCACAAGAAAAGGAAATGCCGCTCCTTTTAGGGCTTCTCCAGTCGCCTATTTTGAGTTGCTCCGGTACCAAGGTTCAGGTTACACAGGCTCCGGGCGGCGGGAGGGTCCCAGCGGGGCTGTCCTCCTCGGGAAAGAAAGGCCTGCTTCCCAGAAGGTCTCAGCCTAGTAGGGTCTGCGCCCACCTGCTCGCAGCTACCGCGGGGCCGGAGTCCCGAGCCCCAGCCGGGAGGACAGGAAGCAGGGCAGCCCTCGGGTCCCTCCCCGGGGGTCAGCGCTTGGGTGGCGGCACCTAGGGAAAGCTGGAGCGTGGGCTCTGGCTGCAGCGCTTCCCGGGGCGCAGGGCGCAGCGCCCCCAGGACTCCGCGTCCCGAGTCCCCGCTCTCAGCCGCCCGGCGCCCCAGCCCGGCAGCGAAGGTGCTTTGCGCGGGACGTTGCTCGCCCTCCCGGCCGCTTCTGCAAAGGGCCACTGCTCGGCCCCACTCCCACGGGCAGGAGCGGATTCGCGTCCCGCACACCCGGGTCACCTTGGCCAGCGCGACTCTCATTCCAGCACCCACACTCACACACGCCGTGGCAGCCACACCGCCGCAGCGCCCTTGCTCCCCGCCTTCCCCGCACGCGTCACACCCCCAGCCCGGCCCGGGCGCGCAGGGACAGCGCGGGAACCCGGGCCGAGGAAAACGCGGGAACTGGGGCCGCCGCAGCCCGAGCGGGAGCAGCGTCGCTGTCGGACCCGCCGGCACCCCGCTCCGCCGACCCCTGCCGGGGCCAGTGCCGGGGCCGACGTCCCCGGTGCGCGGCCGCAGCCCCTTCCCGCCCCCGCCGGGGCTGCGGGCGGAGCGCCGTTGGCGCGCCAAACCTACCTCCGGCGGCGGCCACCCCGGCGCGGGAGGCGGCCGGACTCTGCAGCCACGCGCCCAGGGCCACCAGGAGCAGCGCGCGGCTCCGCATCTCCGAGCGCGTCCTTCCGCGGGAGCTGCCCGGCGAGCGGCGACCGAGCCGGGGCGGGAGCCGGGGCGCGCCCCGGGGCAGGCGAGGTCGGCCTGGACGGGGAAGGGCGAGGCAGCTGCAGCGGCAGGTGCCCTTCTGGGAGGACGCGGAGGGGCAGGAACCCAGTCTGACACGGTTTCCACTCCGCGGCTGCTTAAGTGACGGGAAATATGCAAATAACCGCCATCACCTATTGGCTACCAACTCCGAAGTTGGGGGGAGGGCCCGAAATTCACTTCCAAACATTTGAGCAAACTGCAAGGGGGAGCAAGCCTGCCAGCGAGAACAGGGGAAAAGGGCACAGCGAAAACTGGCTGCTTCCGGGCTGGGCCTGCTGCTCGCCGGGGTCTGCGCCCCGGGGTCCCCGTGTCCCCAGCAAGCAGGTCCACAGGGACTTGTGTCACGGCTTTCTGGGAGGAGGAAGACTTGCTCTTAAACCCACTCATCTTTCCGTGGATCCTGCGCGTTACCGTGCAGTGGCTCCCTCCCCCCAGCACCCCAACATGTCAATGCGGGGAGCCGGGGACACAACAGCTCGGCGACTTGGCTTACACAATCTGACTCTCACTTGGACAGCTTAGCAGACGTAGTGGGGAAAAAGCCTGCTTGCTCTAACTAGTTTCTAATTTTTGCCTCGTGCAATTTATGCTCAATTCTCAGGCTCCTCAAGGAGTGCACGGACGGTGTGTCTTCAGGGGCAGAATTCAGGGTCAGGCAAACTTAAAACTCCACTGAGTTGTACAGGAAGGAAGCCAGTTAGGGGAGACACGCGGTGATGTTTCCAAAGCTTGGAGACAGAAAGTGGATCCGCCGTTGCCGGAGCGGAGGACGGAGCGGAGGACTGCTGGGGGAGGGGGCGGCTGATGAAAACGTTCTAGTATTACATTACAGTAGCGGTGGCACAGCCCTGAAAATGCACGAAAAGCCGTGGAATTGTACTCTTCACGTGAACATGAAGCTATTTTTGAAAGTGGATTGAAGCATACACATACAATAGAACAAAAATCACATTAGATATGGTGTCTTTCTGCCAATCTGATCAGGGTACTGTTAAATATCTTTTTAAATGAAAAAGACTTATTCTAGCTATGAAAGACCATTAACTCTATGCTCGCCCACTTCATGGCTGAGAAACTGGCTCATAAACTCAGTACCTTTCAACTTGCTGTCTTTACTGGTCTGAATACGTCCCCCTCCCTCCATAACACACACACACACACACACACACACACACACACACACACACACACACACACACGTAGGTTAGAAAGATGAAAGACGGTACAATTTAAGCTAGGCCTCCTTTTTAAGATTTCCTTTCAAAATAAGACCAGATAATTCAACATTTGTGATCCTGTAGAAGAGTTTTATTTTGAAGTTGACTCATTCGGCACCACCGTACAATGTATTGTCTTGTATTGCAATGAGGAAACAATGTTATTCACCCACATGGTTTCTGTCTTACTAAACAGACAGAGGACCTTGAAGCCTGCCCAGACCCAAACCCCGCAGGACAACCTTACAGGCAGCAGAACGCACTGCGGGGATGGGGGATACGATATCCCCCAAAATGATGGAGTAAACTTTCATTTTAAAAAGCAAGATGAGTCCAATGGCTTCGGGTGTGCTCCTGACGTGGAAGACTTCCAAGCAGACGACATGCAGCGATGTTCCTATCCCATACAGCACACTTGCGCCACCTGTTTTCATGCGTAAGTATCCTTTCATTAGACAATCAGAAACTACACTTCGTGTCTTTCAGACATTTGCAAGCTTGTATGTGACCGCTAAATGTGTTTACATCGTATGGGTATGTATATATTTTTACAGGTTAACAGAAAATAAAATCAAAACACTTAAGAGTTGGGGTACATTTTCGTGGGTGTTAAGGGTGAAACTTGTTTTAGAGGGGCCTGGGCTGATGCCGGGCATGTCCATTAGTGTCGCAAGAATTTTCAGGACAAACTAAACCACAGCAGCTCACCCCGGTGGAAAAGCAGGCAGGCTGGCTGTGGTCCAGAGGCCAGTAGTGGGCAGGTGGGTGTGGCGGCAGCGCTCTCTCCTGATTGGCTGGACTGGTGGCTCCGGTGCCTGAGCTCTCAGGCCCAGCTCACATGAGCTCCTGGTCAGGACTGCCAGCGAGTTGGAGAAGCCACTCGTGTCCCAGCTTCTACAAGGTTATTTGGCCAAGGATAGCTTCAGGTTTGGATCTTTCTGAAATGAATGCTTCTTTTCCTTAACAGACATTTTTTGTAAGCTTTAGGATAAAAGAAATAAAGCATTTTATGCACGTTTAAGAAAGCATTGCCTTACAGCAGGACACTTGAGCCTGCTAGACATTAAAAATGATACAAGCAAAAAGTGAAATACACACACACACACACACACACACACACACAAACAGCTGCAACTCCAGACGTTAGAAAATATGAACTATTTGTCATCTGTTCCTTTGATTGGCTATCTGCACATGCTGGGCCTTTCATCCTTTCTGCATTGTTATTACAAAAATGATGAGAATTTCCATTGTACAGTTAAGGGAAGATGAAACTCACAAGGAACAAAGGATTAAGTCACAGTAGCAATAAATCATAAAATGTTTGCTTTGACAATTCAGGGAGAAAAAGAAAAGGTATCAATGTGTTAAATTTTAATGTTGCCATAATTACAAACCAGAAAAGGCTGAGAATCAGATTTTCTTTGAATGTGCATGCTTTAGTGCAGATTTCACTTTGTGGCTCCCAGAAATATGAAGTGTGTAAGTATACACTAAAGGACATTAGTTCCCAGGAACCTGTCAGTACCACAAAAACTATATTTACTGTAGGAAAAAACGTGACCAGTACAAATAAAATTTACAAACACAAAACCTTAAATATAGAAGCCATTTTTAATCCCATCGGTTTTTAAAGAAAAAAAATGTTTAGTAAGAGTTGGCATGGGCTTTCCCACCCGACCTACCCACTACATTCAAACATTCCGTCATAGACAGAAGTGGAAAATGATGTGTTGGTGATGAAAAGCGGAGTGAAATAGAAGTCAGAAACTGGCCTGAGGTGAGGAGATGCGGGTCCTGCTAATCTCTTCATAAATCCCTTGCCCAGCAGAGCTATGTTGAAGAATCCCAGACAGTTTACTTCATAGAAATCAAGCCCAGGTGAAATAAAAATTCCTTTGGCAAAGTTGGGTGTTGAGGCCTGCAACAATTAAAAGAAAAAATAAAAAACTCTTCTTAGTCCATTTCCTACAACTGTGTCCAACCAGGATTGGTTAAGGCAACCGGGTTGTTTTGTTTGCATGGGGTAGGGGTAGGGTGCTGGGTGAGGAGACAGTTGCTTCAAGCCATAAAATTATGGGAAAATTAACCAGAAGTGGTTTAAGAATTTTTGTCATTTTCTTGAGTTGGAAATATTTATACAATCATTCATCCAAAATTAATAATAACTGCATATGTGTGTATCAAAAATAAATAACAATAGCTTAATATCAACATTAGCAGTGTGTGAGTAAACTTAGTAAAAGAAAATATAATTTTAAAGAGATTTTTAAAGATCCAAGTACAACGCATTACACCCAAAACGGTAGAGCCAGGACGAAGCTTCACAATGAGGGAGAAAGTGGGCGGGCTATCCCAGGCTGTTGGTGTCCCGGGGGACCGTGGAGCCAAAGGAGGGAAGAGTGCTGCCCTTTCTTAGACAGCAGCTCACAAAAACTTTAAAAAGTCCCGCAAATAACATGCTGAATTTATAACTCATGGTCATTTTTATAAGCAGGCTTCCCCTTTAAGGAAAAGAAGTTTGTCTACGGAAGAGACTAAAGGAGACTATCTATAAGACCTAGTTAATGGTTTGAAGACACAAGATCAGGAATACTTCCCACTGAGGGTTTCACAGCCAGAGGTAACTTTGGACCCAGCGTCCTAACTGGCCTAAAAAGGAACAGAGTCTGATACGCAGAGGATGAGTATGAGGTGCCCCCTGGTGACCAGTTGGTGGTACTGTCAGCCTCAGAAAAGCCATTTTAAGAGGTTTTACTGACAATTGATTCGTTATTAATTTAGTGTTATTTGACCTTTCTTGTCCCTTTTGCTAGATCTTAGGTAACTAGCGCTGCTCTTTTCATCTGTGGGGGACATCTCAGGGCATCTCGGGGTGCGGGCAGGTTAGGAGGTTCCCAGTGAGTGAGAGAACCCACAACACTGAGGAAAAGGTAATCTAGCAAGACATGAAAGCAAAGAGGTTTCTTTAAAATCTTCATTAGATTTAATGATGAGATCTAGCCTACAGGTAAACACACACACACACACACACACACACACACACACACACACACACCCCTTGACATACCTTAGTCTAGGTACGCAGGGTCTGGGTAAGAGAAACTAAGGCAATTTCCTGTGATTGGCAGCTTTGCTGGACTCAGCATTTTCTCTTCCTTCTTTTAATTAACTCCTTAGTTTAGAAAGCAATAAATACACCACTGACCAAAACCAAAACCATAAATCTAAAAAGAAACATGCTTTCAAGCAGTTTAAAGGGTAGGCAGCCAAATTAAAGTATTTCTCCAACCGCAGGCTTTCTGTCCTACAGTCCTAGGCAAGCAGTTTCTCTATGGATCCTTTCAGGAAAGCTAAGCAAATACAAGCATAACTACGCATACATGTGTGTGCGGGGGTGTGCATATCCATCCACACACACACACAGCTTTTTCTGTAGTCATGACATAGTATCATAGGTATTGTCCTATGCTTCAGTTTATACTTGGTAATATGTCTTATAGACCACTCATTGTAGAGGGATCTCTTTCTTTTATTTAATCTACATAAGATTTTCTCATAAAGTTGTGCCACCATTTATTTAATCAGACACCTAGCCATCGTTATGTAGGTCTTGTTAGAAATATAAACCATGCTAGATTGATCAAAAACAAGTTCCATTGAATTACTGAATCAAAAATATGAATATTTATCATTTTAATAAGTGAAGCCCCTTGCCTGTCCATGAAACTGCTCAAATCTATATCGCTACTTCCAGTGCAGAAAAGCTGCAGATCACAGACACTCTGGCCTTTCTATTACTGAATTGTTTGGTCTTTAGTAGTCTAGCTGTCTTTGCTACTTTCTTATTGCTGGGGTGCAACAATCAACACCCACAATGTAACGAAGGAAAGGTTTATTTTAGCTCATGTAGTGTCAGAAGGTCTCTGTCCATCCACGGGAGGCCAGCAACAGTGGAAAGGCTTCGCAGAGGCCTAGCCGGAGAGAAGCTCTTGCTGGCATGGCTCGAAGCTGGGAGAGTGAGGAAATGCAGAGATAGCTGTGTCCTTCCAGGTCATGTCCCAGAGATCTGCCTTTTCTGGGTCAATCCCCAGTAACATGACCCTTTGGAATAGGTCCTCCCTCGTAACAGTACAAGGAATTTGCAGGTATCCTACAACATCCAAATAGCCAAGGCTTTGGGGGGACATTCCATATCTAAACTGTGACGTGAGCAGACAAAAAATACTCTCTTGTTTTAGCTTGTATTGTATAAAAGCAGGTTCTCATGTAGGACCTACCACGTGTAGGCATTGGTCTAAGTGCTTTACATATGTGAAGGAACTTAATATACAACAGTTTTACACATTAATTCACCCACGTTTTAGTGTACAATTAAGTGGTTTTGAGTACCCTTGCAGAGATAATGCAGCTATCATTCATTTTAGAACATTCGATCACCTCCACAGAAACTCTGCTCTCACTAGCTGCCACCTGTCCTACTCCCATCTCACCGCCTTAGACTGTTTGCATTACAATAGACTGGACCATTCTAAACATTTCCTGGAATAGTACCTGAAATAGTAGAATTCATGGGTTTTTGTACCTGGCTTCCTCCACTAACCACACTGTTTTAGATTCACTCCTTTTGAAGCATGTCAACATCTCATTTCTTTCAATTGCCAGATAGTATTTTCAATATGGTAATATTACATTTTATTTATTAGTTGAAAAGTATTTGAGTCATTCTCACTTTTGGGCTTTTTGAATAATCCTACTATTCATCCACAAGTTTTAGTGTGAATAATACGTCGCAATTTTCTTGAGTGTATATGTAGTATCAGGACTGCTAGTTCAAATGGTAAAAATTCTATGGTTAAATTTATGAGTAAATACCAAGTTTGAAATATCTTTCTCTATAGAACTTTCTAGATTTTCCCCTGAGAATTTATCTCCATGTCCTTGTGTTGCAAAGCAATATTCATTCCTTAATTACTGTATTTGTAATACAATATTGTTTTGGGTCTGTTTATTGCATGAAATTTAACCTTTCCTAGGCACAGGATAAAATTTCACTCATTGTGTCTATATATTATGACCAAGCACAGAGATGGGTACCAAAATCCAGTGATCAAACATTGATATGAATAAATGACTTAGTAGAAGATAAAAGTAGAATCTGAAAGGTGAAAATAGGTATCCACCATGAGGTATTTAGTTCATCTTAAAAATGTCTGAATTCCTTGGCAAAATGGTTACATGAAAGCAAAGATTTAAAGAATCAATTGAACGCTTGTGATCTTAAAGAAGTTTATGCATGAATGAATATGGCTGTATGGTCTTACTCATAAATGAAATATATACAAACAGTCAGCAGCAAAGAAATAGGGTCCTGATCTGACTCTTACATTGATATCAAGATTTGTGAGTGTGTGATAATGCTTTTCACTTCATTGAGTGTATAATAACTGATAAAATTTCACAAGTGTCTTTTTTCCTTACTTGAATCTACATTTTATTACAAAGTATAAAGCCATTTTCGGAAATGTTTATGATTTTTTTCCATTACTGGCAAAATGGGAGTATGGTTTTATGTATAAAAAAACATGTCTATGCCATTCAGTAGTAATTCAGAAGTTTTCACTTAAAGAATTTAAATAATTTCATTCCAATATAATGTATCATGCATAAACAGGATTCATAGTAGTGAAGACAAAGATATGTTCAGAACTGAAAATTTGCCTGGGTCTGGCCAAGACTCTCAACCACTGGAAAATGGACACACAGACTGATCTTCAGAATTTTGCCTAAAAGTCCTACTCTATGGCTGGCACAGTAATACCTACATTTCTTTTTAAAAGACAGTCATTGAGTGGCGCCCTGTACAAAATTCAACACCCTCTCCTCCTCCCCTCAAGCCTACAATACTCTCCCCTAAGCCTATTCTTTAGACCGTTTCATGCTACAGGTCAACCCAGTTGACTTATTACTTAATAGCAATGTAAGAGGGGCAGAAATCTGCCAAGACCTTGAGCCCAAATTATGAAGGCTTTTCTCTAGAGACTTTGAACACTCTACTGGTCAGCAGAAAACTGGCAGTCTCGGGTTCTGCCTAAATGAAGGGGTCTTTGTTTGTGAAAGTATCCATGAAGAAAGAACAGATCAGAAAAGAAAAAAGAAATGCTCCAAGACGAGCAAATCTCAACAGAGTACGATAGAGAAGACAGGGAACAGGTGGCAAGATCCCCGACAGAAAGAGACCACAGGAGTTGGAGCTGCCTGTCTGTTTCTGACTGCAGGGACTTGGATCCAGAGGTCCTTTGACATCAGCAGTCTCGGCGGTCCTAAGGGAGTGTCTGATTACCCACACACTGTAAATCTTCGTGCGTTGCGTCCTGGAACTGCCTTATACTGGCTGCAGAAATCTGATCATCAAATCCCTGGGAATTTTGCAAGCAAGTTTGGCAGCATCAATGGCTTGAAATAAATCACTGAGTACTTATACCATGGAGATCAGCAAACAAAGGCCTTTATCCCCTGAAGAGGGATGGCATAAAATAAGCCTAGATACAGATGAATGATTCTCAGCCAGAAGTGATGTTGGTGCCCGGCTGACATCTGGCCACTTCCAGAGACACAGAGGTGCAATTGATGGTAAAAACTGGGGAGAGGGAGTGTGCTGCTGGCATCCAGTGGGCACAGCCAGAGATGCTTATGAAAGCCATAAACCCACATAGCGAAGATTAAGAACCACCTGGCCCCCAATGTCAGTGCTAGAGAAACTTTGGGGAGGGGGCACAATTCTGTAGAAAGTCAGCCTTCCTTAGGGGCCTCACCATTAGGATGAAAATACACTCCTAGTTGTGAAACTGGTTAGATACCCTATAATCCTTCTCTCCTTCCCTCATCCAAAGGCTCATGGAACCACTGCACAACTGTCTCTAAAGCTTGTGTCATCCAAAGCTAACCTGGCGAGTCATTCATGCCTGAACTGTTGCTGTCTCTCATCCTCACTCATACTGACCCAGATTTGTGATCCTCTCTGCATGTTGTAACTCACTGTTTCTACCTGCCTCTGCAACATTCCACTAATTGTAACCAACTCAGACTCACCTATCCAACTATCTTTCCCTGTAAGCAGTTTTATGGAGGTATAGCCACACACCATACAACTCACCCACTCAACGTACACGATTCCATGGCTTTTAGTATATTCCCAGAATTGTGCAATCCGTGTCACCACCAATTTCAGAAACATTCCGCTATGTCACAAGTGACCCCAATCTGGGTATGAATCGACCCCTGTTTTCCTCCAACGTGCTGAGATCTAGGCAACTACTAGCCTCCTTTCTATCTCTACAGAGTTGGCTATATGAATGGTAATACATAGCCTTTTTTTGATTGGCTCATTCTATTCAGCTTTAAGAGGCATTCTCATTGGGTTATGTGTCAGTAATTTCTCTCTCTCTCTCTCTCTCTCTCTCTCTCTCTCTCTCTCTGTCTCTCTGTCTTTCTGTCTCTCTTTCTCTCTGCAGTTCCAGAGGTTGAATATAGGGTCTTAAGTTGCCTGGCTGGCCTTGAACTTTTGATCCTGCTGCCTCAGTCTCCTGAGTAGTGGGGATTACTGGTATGAATCACTATACCCAACTTTCATTCCTTTCAACTGACAAATAATACTTCAGTGTGTGGATGTATTACCTTTCTGTAGCAATTTATCAGCTGATGGACATGAGAATTTTCCGGTTTTTGGCCTTCATGAATAATGCTGGTGTAAGTTTTAGTGTATACGAATAACACCGTGTGGCCAGGTATCCACCGGGAGCAGCATTTCCGAGTCACCCGGTAAGCCTGTATGTAATCAGTTGAGAAACATCAGGCTGGTTTTCAAAGTTGCTGAACCATTTCACATTCCCACAGGCAGTGCTTGGGAGGTTGGGCTTTGCCACAGCCTCATCGACATTTGTTATCTGTTCTTTTGACTGTAGACATCTTAGTTAAAGAGAAGTGGTATCTTCTTATAGTTCTGATCTATACTTAACTGAAAGCCAATTTTAAATCATTTCATCATCATGTACTTAAAAGACTATGCTGTACCTCATTAAAATACTTAGGCTTCTTTATTGAAAATCAGTTGACTCAGCATGTCTGGATTCTCCATGCCCTCCCTCCTTCCTGTCTTGGTTCCCTCCCTCACTTCTCTCCTCCCTTTTCCTTCCTTCCACGAAATGTTTTTACTACATTTTTGGTATACGTAAATTGGAAAGCCAGAAAAATGACTAAAACTCTAACACCCAGATATAACATTTCAGTTTGAGAATCACAGGCACCAGGGTGCAGCCTGGGAAAGAGGCCACGTGGATTGCAGCCTGCAGTCATGGGGACGGGCTGCCTGAATGAAGCCTTGGGCATCCACTGACATTACAGGGTGTGTAGGAAGC
>PVKB01000765.1:0-61489 GCA_004027205.1 Ctenodactylus gundi
GAGAGAGAGAGAGAGAGAGAGAGAGAGAGAGAGAGAGAGAGAGAGAGAGAAACTCTCTGGAGCCCAGGCCGCTCCTGAAGTCACTATAGAGCCCAGGCTGGCCTTGGACTCATGGCAATCCTCCTGCCTCAGTCTCCAGAGTGCTGGAATTAAAGGCATGTGCCACCAAACCCAGTTTTTGTGGTGCTGGGGAATCAAACCACTGTGCTATTATTCCAGCCTCAGGGTTTTTTTTTAAATTTAACATATGATATGGCAGCATAGGCAACACAGTAAGACTCAGTCTCAAAACACACGTCACACTCAACTTTTGTGGTCCATGGTGTATATAGTCCAAGAAATCATAATGAGATCATTTCTTAATGATGTTTATAACTTTGTCTCCCATAGTTTATGAGAATAGTTTCAGGGTCTCGGGGCATAGCTCATTGGTTACAGTGCTTGCCTAAGGACTTGGGTTCCATTCCCCAGTACCCCGTAAGCCTGATGTGGTGATAAGGCAGGGGGATTGCTGTGAGTTTGAGGCCAGCCTGGGCTAAGTAGTGAGTTCAGGACAAGCTTGGACTAATTGTCTCAAAAAAAAAAAAAAAGAGCAAAGAGAGAGAGAAGCAATTTCAAATCACATAAGGGTAAGTTAATTCAATGTTCTATCAAGTACACAGGCTAATTTTTAAGCTGATAATTTCATATGGCCTGAAAATGATGTCATAAATATCCAAATGGCTCTTGGCAGAAAATAAGTTCTCTACACTTGGTATGCCCTTGTTATGGTTTGGATCTGAAACGCTCCCATAAGCCCCATGAATTTGGATACTGTGTATTACCTATGGATTTCACATGCTGTTAGGAGGTGGCCCTGGTCAGAAGGGGTAGACCACTGGGACTTGACATGGAAGGATATACAATAGCTCCACTCCCCCCGTTTCCTGTTGCCATGCCATGAACAGCTTCTCTCCAGCCGGGCCTCTGCCAGACCCTTCCACTGTTGCAGGCTGCCCATGAAGTGACCCTCTGAAACTGTGAGCTAAAACAAACTTTTCCTCCCTAAAGTTTTGTGTCCCAGCAATGAACAACTAACCTTGAATCTTTATACGCAAAGTCAACTTTTATTCTGTTGATTAGCACAAAGTCAACTTTTTAAGAACCAAAAAGAAAAATATATATTTCCTGTCAAGCATCTTACTTTTGCAAGCGATACTCTAGATTTAAGACTATTTTATTAAAAGTGTAAAAAAAATTTAACAGGGCATGGTGATACATACTTGTAATGCCACCTAATGAGGAGGCTGAGGCAGAAGGATCATTAGTTCAAGGCCAGCCTTGGCAACTTGTTTTACCTTTCGCCCGTGTTGCTATCTCTTTAAAGCAATGAAGCCTGCGAGGAAAAACTACAGGGTAACAAGAAAAAAAAAATTCTGTTTAAAATTCACCAATATCATAGATTCTTTTGTTATGAACTCCTTGCCAAAACATGAAACTCCATATATAACTTCTACATTTTTAAATTGCCAATTTTTGCCATCTTTTCATTCCTGCAAATTTTCAGCAAGTAACCGTAAGGACAAAATAGTAAAACTAGAAGCAAATCACCAAGCTACAACCTGTCTTTGTAGGTTTTTTTTTTTCTTGGCAAGGCAAGAAAGTAAGCAATTTTTTCATCTAGTAGCTGAGTTTTAATCGCTCCAGCATGTATAACGAATTACATGACTTGTTAATCTTACCTACACTATATTTTTGCGTATTCTTAATTAGCCATTTTGTATCAAACTCATTTAAAGAAAATTTCGACTTCATGATTTATCATTACATAGCACTTAAATTTATCACAGAACATTTCTTAATTGGAAGCGTTAACAATAAGTGAATTTGCAGTAGCAGTGTTTGTTGTCACTGCGAACACTGTCAAGTTCTGGCGGTGCAGATAAGCACATTTCGCCTCCTGGGTGTTTGTCCAGGCGGAGCTAACCCTGTTAAGGGACTAGCAGTCCAGATATAGGGTGTAGAGTTCACTCCTCTTAAAGGCGGAGGAGGGATAGGAAACAGGTATGATCTGTGTTAAACTACACGCCTAAGAAACCGAAGACAGCAAACTCAACGCCTGCAGAGCAGGGGCCGACTAGCGTCAGGGCTACGTATGCAACTGCCACCCACCTGGATTAACCCTCATACTTTTTACCTATTACTATTTAAGAAACGCACTCGTGTCGTAAACCACCTAGGAGACTTGGAGTGCCTCAGGCCTCACTTATCTACACTCGTGAGTCAGCGAAGCTGTTTTCCAGCATTAAAAAAAAAAAAAAAAAAAAAAAAATGGAGGCGAGCTGTTGTTTCATTTCTGATCTGCTCAAAAAGCGTCTCAGGGTGGAGGGCCACCGAGCACCGCGTCCGGTAATACCGGCTGAGCCGGGGCTGGGTGCCCTATCCTGCCCGAGGCGCCGGGGCGCGGGCGGGGCTGGGATGTCGGGGCGCGCAGCGTCACAAAGCGACGCGGGACGCCAGGGTTTCCGCCCGGGCTCAGGGCGCCCGGAGCGCTCACCGAGGCGGCCCGCCCCAGCGGCGCGGGGAGCGCCGGCCGCCCAGCCACGCCTCCCTCCCTTCGCCGAGTCCACTCGGCTGCGCAACGCCGGGCTGCGTCGCGGCGTCTCGCTCGCCGCAAGGCGTCCTGGGAGAGGCGGCTCGCACCGGAAGGAGGCGCGGACGCGCGGCGACGGCGAGGTTATATAAGGGAAGGAGCCGGCGGCCGGCGGAAGTGGGCGGTGCGGCTGCTCCGGCGGCTGTTGTTTGGGCCTCTCGAGGGGCGTTCTCCGCAGCGCTACCGGCGCAGGCCGCAGCGACAGGGCCTCTCGCCGCCGCGCCCCTCGTTTCTTTCCGGGTGCGGCGTCTGGTCGCGGCCTCCGCGTCTTGCAGGCCCATCATGGCGCAGGAGGTGTCGGAGTACTTGAGCCAGAACCCGCGGGTGGCCGCCTGGGTGGAGGCGCTGCGCTGCGAGGGCGAGACTGACAAACACTGGCGCCACCGCCGGGAGTTTCTGCTCCGCAATGCCGGGGACCTGGCCCCCGCGGAAGCCGCCGACGCCGACGCCGGTGGCGGGGCCTGCAGTCGGCCGTTGCAGCAGCTCGTCTCCTTTTCCATGGCGTGGGCCAACCACGTCTTCCTTGGGTGCCGGTGAGTGTGGACGCCTTCTCACCGGCTCTTCTCGTTAAGTCTTCCGCGTCCCGACCGGGTCCCGGAGCCCGCCGGCGGACAGGCCTCCGTGGGGGGAGGCGAAGTTGGAAGCGCGGGAAGCCGCGGTCCCGGCTGCCCTTCGGGGCGAGAAGGGCGTCCCTGGGAGCGGCTGACACCTCGTCAGTCAGCGGGTTCCGCAGCCTCGGAAGCTGCCGGTGGAGCTTGTTGGCGTCGGGCGGGTAGTGCTTTTGCGCACGGACGCTAGGTTTAAAGATCCGCACAGACCCTCCTCCTAGGCTCTAGGGCGTTTATGGGGTACCGGAAGCAGAGTTCTTGGCGGTTGGTATTCGTTCTCAGTTGCAGTCAGGAAATGCAGTTCCTGTGACCTGTTTGTGCACACCACAAAAGAGTATAGCTGAGGGGGAAAAGTACCTTTTAAAGCGATTTTTCCTTCTTTTTCAGGTACCCTCAAAAAGTTATGGATAAAATTCTTAGTATGGCTGAAGGCATCAAAGTGACAGATGCTCCAATCCATACAACAAGAGACGAACTGGTTGCCAAGGTGAAGAAAAGAGGGATATCGAGTAGCAATGGTTAGCAGATAATAGATGTGAACATACATAGGAGTTTAGAAAATAAGTTTGATATAAGTAGAAATTATGACTAATTTGTTTAACAATGCAGAATGTATATAATGTCGTTAATCAAGTTGGAATGTTAAATCCAAATTATATGCCTGCGTGTTTTCAACTGATTTTAATCGTCTCCTTCATTGCTGATGATTTTGAAGTGTTCATTGTTTGATGCTGTTAATTTTTAATATTAGAGGTAAATAATGTGACACTATTTTAAGAAATGTCATTCCATGCTTATCTAGTAGTCCTGAAATATTTTCACCTTGTGTCTTTATATTAATGAGTATGTTTTGTCATCTGAAATGTGTAACTTATTCCTAGTCAAATACCTGTTCTTTTTTTTTTTTTTTTTAGAAGGGGTAGAGGAACCATCCAAAAAACGAAGTGTAGAAGGAAAGAATTCTGCAGATGAACGAGATCTTCCGAAACTTTCTGCCAAAACAGAACGGGCATCAGTTCAGCAAGAAAACAGCTCAACATGTGTGGGGTCATCTGCCAAATCAGAGAGCAGTGGGAACTCAGTTTGGAGCTCTGGCATCTCCAGTCCAAATAGCTCTACAAGTGAACTAGATCGATCGGTTTCTAGCCAGAGCAGTAGCAGCATTTCCTCTCAGGTAACAACAACAGGATCTGGAAAAGCTTCTGAATCTGAAGCTCCAGATAAACAAGGTTCAGCAACGTTTGTTTCTTCATTGTTGAAATCCAGTGTGAATAGTCACATGACCCAGTCCACTGATGTCAGACCACAAAGTGGATCACCTAAAAAGAGTGTTTTGGAAAGTTCTTCAGTCTCTATGTCTCAGAGCAGCTCAGAGATTGAAGTGCCCCTGTTGGGTACCTCTGGAAGCTCAGAAGTAGAGTTGCCATTATTGTCTTCTAGGCCTAGTTCAGAGACAGCTACAAGTGGGCTAACTTCCAAAACTAGTTCAGAGGCAAGTTTTTCATTATCAGTTTCTAAAAACAGCTCCTCGTCAGGCACATCATTACTAACTCCCAAGAGCAGCTCAACAAATACGTCACTGCTAACTTCCAAAAACACTTCCCAAGTAGCTGCATCACTGTTAGCTTCCAAGAGCGGCTCCCAGACCAGTGGCGCTCTGGTTTCCAAAAGCTGCACTTCTTTAGCGAGTGTGTCTCACATAGCATCTAAGAGTAGCTCACAGAGTAGCACCTCACAGTTGCCTTCTAAAAGTACTTCACAGTCAAGTGAGAGTCCGGTGAGATTCTCTTGTTGCAAGTTAACCAATGAAGATGTGAAGCAGAAGCAACCTTTTTTCAATAGACTGTATAAAACAGTGGCATGGAAGTTGGTAGCTGTTGGTGGCTTTAGTCCCAGTGTGAATCATGGAGAGCTCTTAAATGCAGCTATCGAGGCTCTGAAAGCAACACTGGATGTGTTTTTTGTCCCACTAAAAGAACTAGCAGATCTGCCTCAAAATAAGAGCTCTCAAGAAAGTATTGTTTGTGAATTGAGGTGCAAGTCAGTGTATTTGGGCACTGGCTGCGGTAAAAGCAAAGAAAATGCAAAAGCTGTTGCATCAAGAGAAGCATTGAAGTTATTTCTCAAGAAAAAGGTGGTGGTAAAAATCTGTAAAAGAAAGTACAGAGGCAGTGAGATAGAAGATCTAGTACTCCTTGATGAAGAATCAAGACCTGTAAACTTACCTCCAGCGTTAAAACATCCTCAAGAATTACTATAATCTCAGAAGTTACCATCGCATACAATAACTCGTATTTGGAGAAAAACTGACTTTTGTATGATGTAAAACAGGCTTTCAGAAATTTTGTATTGCTTTTTTTTCCAGTTTTGCAAAAAATTTACATTCTAGTTCACACAGGTAGAAATTGTAAATACTTATTGAAAGACAGTACATGTTAAAAGGTATGCATTACTAGCACACCAAAATGCGGTTTTATTTGCTGAGGAAAATACTGTCTATTTTTAATGATATTAGGTATAATGTGTAGTTCTCTAGAATATAAAAATTTTTGTACTTTCAATTGATGAAAATGTATAAAGTTCTCTACCATGCTTTTTTTTTCTAGCTGAATAAGCCACATCAAAGAAAGGGGGACCACAGTATTTGAATGTCTGAAAGCCTGTGAAACTTAAGATTTTAAGAATGATGCTCGCAATGTTGAACATGTCTGTTAAAGAATAAAAGAAAAATAGTTGCCTCAGACTATTTTTATGAGAAGTTGTAAGCATTTTTTTTTAGATAGAAGTAGTATAAAGTACTTATTATTTTATTCTGAAGTTGTTTAAAATTCACCATTGATTTTGACTGCTGCTGATTCTTTAAGCAGGTTAATTTATGTTTTGAGGTAAATTTACATTTTTTCTTAAAGACAAATGTGGGTTTCTATATGAAGCATATTTTGTGACTACTACTATTAACAGATTGATTTGTTTAGCTATTAAATGCTTTAAGCTATTTTACCTTTTCAAGAGGTTGTGATTTTTTTCCCTTCCCTAAGTTAGAACCAAGTCATTCAAACAAGCTTCCTGCTACTAGTCATAGTAAATTAAGAGGTAGTTATTTTTATGCTAAAACACAATAGAGAAGTTTTTATATCTAGAAGTTTCATTTACAAATGTCATGGAATATTGGGAATAGTTATTTAATAAGCCTATTGGATTATATCTGTAATAATTTGTTTCATGTCTTAAGTGGTTCTGTTAGTCTATTGTAAATTCTGTTTAGTCATCTGGTGTGCTAAATGCTGTTACTTGATATTTCACATTGAGGCAGTAATAGTGATAATATAGAGAAAAGACCTTTTGGAATAAGCAAATTGAATAAGTAGCACAATTTATATAGACATTCTTGTTTTATATTCTAAGAATAACAGACAAGTGTAGTTTATTATGCTTGAAGAGAAGTAAACAAGGATGTTTTTGTTTTACCAGATAACCTTTTAAAATGATTCATTTCTGAGGCTGTTTCATTGGCTCCAAGACATAAATCCCATGTTCTATAAGTGCAGTTGCCTTCGTATATTCTGGGAAGCTATAACATGAATATATTATGAAAGCAATTTACTCAATTTCCTTAGGCTTGGAATGTTTATTTTGTGGGACAAACGTGAGCCCAAAATTAGAATAAATACATTTCCTAAAATAGATTGTTTTAAGTTAATACAAAGATTATGGAAATATTTTAAATTGTAATAAGCCTTTGATGTTGAGGAAGCTGGCTGGCATAGAAGTTTCACTTATAAACATTTAAATACTCTTAAAAATATACTGAAAGTGTTTAATAAAAATATAAAGATTATTGATTTCACAGAAATGAATATTCTACTGTTCTTTAGGATAGCATAATAGGAAAAAAGTTTTAGGATCTTAATATTGAGTTAGGTCCTGTGTCTGCTTCCTACTGGATATGAAATCTTGAAATTTAATCTTGTAACCTTCATATATAAAAGTTATTAGCTTGCCTCATCCAGGCAGGAAGATAAAATGATGCTGTCTTAAAGGTACCCAGCATAATGTAGAGATACCATAGTGTGTTAATCATACATGTTCTTATTTCCTCACGACTTTATAAGTTGTAGTCTCATTTGACCATTTTTTGATAGGAAATAATTTGGTCAGAGAACTCAAATCCATTTCTAACTTCAGAACCTAAGCTCAAACCTAAGTCATGAGTTACTGCTCATTATTTTTCACCTTTATATACAAAACTTTTCTAAAATAGGATCTGCTGGTTTTGTCAAGTGAGCTTGACATCTTCCCAAGACCACTTGAGATGTCAGTCAGAAGCTCTTCTGTTAACGCTGGTGTATAGTACTTGCGTGTTCAGAGTATTCGCTAGTGAAGCATCATATATGGATATATTTGAAATTTATAAAAATACAAGCAAATAAATTGCAATCAAGTTTAGCAAATAGAGTATCAAGGTTAGTGTAGGACATTTTTAAAGTAAGATTCCTCATGATAGTACTGAGCAAGGAGCAATTAAATACCCTGATTTTGAGACTTGATCAAGTAGAATCAGACTCCTTGGAGGTCATCATGAAGCATCCAAACTAAAATAATACAGTGGAACTATAAAACTTTCTGAAATTGGACTATAAGTTACAAACCTGTAAAAATGTGCAAGTATGTGGAATGGAAGGGTAAAAATCTTGGAACTAAGAGGTGAAACTTACGTCCTGAGTCTTGATAATCAAAATCAGGAGTATATAAAGTAAGTGGACTTCAAAGAATAGTGTTTCCATGAGTTTTTGACCTAAATTCTTGGGGCTTGCCACTATTCCCAGTGTCTAGAATAATTTTTCAGAATGTATGTGATCCCAAGGCCTTTGAACCAAGTTTTCAAAAGCCTACTCCAATTGAAATTATATGTGAAAAGGCCATGGTTTACCCTGTGAATGACAGTTCCTTTTGGTACAGATTTCTCCTTGCTATCTCAATCCCTAACGTAACAGTGAGAAGGTAAAGCAATCAGTTTTATAGGTAGTGTGTTACTACTATAGTAAGGGATTTTGGAATTTGGGCTAAGATTCTAAGTTGACCTTTTTAGTGGCAAATCCTATGGATATCACTTTCCATGTGATGTTCAAAAACGGTTTTCTGGGGTCAAAAATTCTCTTTGCGGGCTGGAGAAATGGCTCAGCGGTTAAAGCACTTGCCTAGCAAAAGCACTATGTCAAGTGCTAAGTAGTTTGATTCCCCAGTGCCATATAACCCCGGTGTGGTGGCACACACCTGTAATCCCAGCACTGAAGAGGCTGAGGCAGAAGCTTTGCTGTGATTCCAAGACAAGCTTGGGCTCCATAACGACTTCAGGACCAGCCTAGGTTACAGAGCCAGACCCTGTCTCAAAAAAAAAAAAAAAAAAAAATCGTTTACATTAATACAAGGATTATTTTTTCAAAACTCCCCAAGAAAAATATTAGATTTTTCATACATCCTTGATGCCCCTAACATAACCTATTGCTATTTAGCAAGAAGTACTCCTTTTCCCTTATTTCCAGTTCTAACACCTTTATATTAGAGGGCTGGCATGTAGCCTCATGGTAGAGGGCTCACCTAGCATGTGCAAGGCCCTGTATTTGATCCCTACCACAAGGGGGAAAAAAAATCACTGTCTCACTCCTTAAAAACTGAAGGAAAATTATCTGAAAGTGAACTTTAAATTTTCTCATTTTCTGTTCCTTTGCAGTTTATCCAGCAAGAATAGTGAACAAGGCTCCACGCTAAATAGGCTGTAATTTGGGAGGAAAAAAAGTACTCAACGCGTGGTTAGATACAGAACATTCTTTTTAGTAAAGACTAGACATTTCGTATGCCAGTACTTAGCAAACAATCCTAAGTGTTGTGATTTTGAAACTTGATCTACTTTGCTCCCATGAAGCAACAAGACAGTGAATACACTGAACTATGAAACTAACATTGAAGTGGGACCTTCAGGTACATAACTTGGAATATAAGAAGCAATGTGCAATTAAATGGATTGGAAGGGCAAGAATCAACTTTGCATTAATGAACCAGTGCTTGCACATTTTGCAATGATAAAACCTTATAATCACTGATTTATAAATTTAACTTTAGCCACATTTCTTCAAAGAAAAATGAGGGTTTATATATGTGAAATAGATGGCTACCACTTGAGGGCAGCCATATCCAACTGAATTCCTTCTGACTTACATTCTCAATTTTAAGATACTTCCCTAGGCTATGACCTGAGGGAATGTAGCAACCACCAGGTCCAGTGTAAACAGGCAGCTGCTTCCTGCAGCAGTCAGGAGAGCGAATGCAGAGAGAAACTGCCAGTTCACTACAAAAGAGACACAACTCTTTAAAGTGATATGTCATGTTAGATTATAATTAGCGAAGACTCGGGCTTAAAGGACAATTACAGAAACAAATGCTCAAAAACTATTCTTAATGTTTTTAATAGTGTAATACTATTGCAAAACTCAATGCATATACGGTCTCGAAGAATAGGACCAGAGTTAGAGCACTTGTCTAGTGAGTGTTAAGGCCCTGAGTTTGATTCCCCAGCACCACATCACTGTGCATAGTGGTGCATGCCTGTAATCCCAGCACTCAGGAGGCTGAGGCAGGACTGCCACAAGTTTGAGGCCAGGCTGGACTACATAGCTCAGGGGTAGCCTAGACTAGAGGTCAAGACCTTGTCTCAAAAAAAGGAATATTAAATCCAGTAATAGTTGAATGTCCATGTCATACCTAGGCCTAAAAAAAACTTATTAGCACTGCAGAAACTCAAATCCAGAGTTATTTCTAGAAGACTGAACAATTGCTAAGTTTTACTTTGGTTTACTGAATGTGAATATCAATAAGATAAATCCTATAGTAATTATTTCCTACATTCTAGAAAAAAAGGGTAACCACACTGAGGAAAATTTGAAAAAAGTAATATTAGTTTCAACTCGGAAACTGAAAAAGTGAACTTAGAGTCTGGGAGTATAGCTCAGTTGGAGAGGCACACTCTACCTCCAGCACCAAAAGAAAAAGTCAACTTTTTTTCAACAAAGAAGTCAGATATGACCTGAAAGAATCATTGGAAGCTGTTTGTGAGGCACATCTCAGCACTCTGGGAGGCTGAGGCAGGATTGCAAGTTCAGCCCAGCATACAAAACTTAGGGATTTAACAACAAAAACAAAAAACAAAACAATCATTAGCTCAAGGTGAAGGTTCTGGGTTAAATCCCCAGTACACACAAAAAAAAACCATTGGAAAATATTTTAACTGTACATTTCAAAGATAATTTAAAGAAGCAATGATATAATCAGTTATGTAATACATGGTTGAAATAATTTTTTGTATTTCATGAATCCTGTCTCATTACTCTTCAATATTTGCAACCTATTAATTTTCTATATTATTAGCTTCCACGTTACTGTATACAATACCAGACACCCATAACATAAAGGATAGGTTTAAGTTGGTTCACAATTTTGGTGGTTTCAGCCTTTAGCTGGCAGAAACATCACGGAGAAACAGCATGGTGGGACAAAGCTGCTTAGTTCGTGGTGGCCAGGAAGCAGAGCAAGTATCAGAGAAGGACAGTGTCAGGAGTGAATAGGCAAGGGACCAGATAGAGTACTCAAGGCCACACTTCCATAACTCACCCAGAAACACCCGGGGTATACTTTACTGAACTGCTGTGTGTTTCTTAATTCAATGGAGTTGACACATTAGAACTAATGGTCACATGTTGAACTAGCCACCAATAGACCAATGGACAAAGAAACTGGTCTATATGTACAATGGAATACTACTCTGCCATAATGACAGATTTGAATCACTTGATACAGCTTGAGACCATTGTGTTCAGAGAAATGAATCACTCAGAAGATTAAGTATTGCATGGTTTCTGTAAGAAACTCAGCATATAAATAAGTAATAGAGTCAAATGAATGAGATGTTGGGAGCAGAGGAGTGTGGGAGGGGTGGGAAGACGAGAAAAGATGGGAAGGGAATGTGAAGTTGATGTGATAACATTTGTGCAGAAAATTCTCAAGTTTAACCATTGTGTATCACAAAAACATACAAATTCAAATGAGGAAAAACAGAATTAGCACACTATACTGGCCAAGTAATTCATGAGATTAAAAACTAAGAGTTTTATGAGCTTCTAATGTATCTTACTTGTGTGTACTAACAGTGGACTATATGTAAAGATGTAGTTACATCCGTGCTCCTGAACTCCAGAAACTAGTAAGGCTAAAGGTGTATACACCATTCTGTTCTCATTTTTTATTTTAAAATAATATTGAATGTAATTAACAAGGAAAATGGGGGAAACACGGGTACAGCTTTGAAAATATTCCTTCCCCCACGAATTACATTTTCAGGTAGTCATTTTGCCATAATGGCTGCTACAGGGAAGGAGGGAATGATATGGCAAATTTAGGGAAGCCCCAATCAGAGAGACAGGAAGAATGCACCGACCTTTTCCAGGCCTGCTAACTTCCCAAGGGGAGAAAGGGAAGGAAGCAGGGATTTGAGTCATAGAGGTCCTCACCTTTCATATCCAGTGTGGGTTTCACTGTGTCAATGTTGTTGACAAATGAGCTTGTTTCTTATAATTATTTTTTTAAAATCCTCGGGGGAACCGATGCAATGAAGGCTTTGAGGAAGAAATACTCAAGGAATCAGGATCTGAAATTCAGAGCCACTCAGTAGCTCACCACCAGGGGGAGCCATTCACATGGAATAAAAAGAATGCGTTTAATAGATGAATGGTGTTTCTTGGAGTTGCGCGACAAGGCAGGCTTTATTGGAGCTCCTTGAATTGCCATATACATAAATATATGGGGAAATTTTACTTTGAAAAAATAACTTGAAATAATTGGTCTATGAGTGGGTCGGCTGCAAATGCTAACAAACTGCCGTTCCTGGAGGTAGCATTTACTAAAGGTATCTTCTGAAACTTGGAGGCGCTATTCATACTTGGTCACAAAAGATTTTGCCCACCATATTCTTCTCCAGAAGAAATTGTTTCAAAATAATAGCCTAAACCCAAGTCATACGCGAAAATAAGCCTTCTTGGGTTGTGTGTGTGTGTATGTATGTATATATATATATATATATATATATATATATATATATATATATATATATATATATTTCTTTTTTTTGAGACAGGGTCTCACTCTGTGGTCCAGGCTGGCCCTGAACTCACTTCGGAGCCCAGGCTGGCTGTCTCAGCCTCCCGAGTGCTGGGATTACAGGCGTGTGCCACCACTCCCAGCTTATGTGGTGCTGGGGAAACGAACTAGGGTACTTAGCGCTTGCTGGGCAAGTGCTTTAACCGCTGAGCCATTCTTCCAGCCCCAATTCCTAGATTTCTAATAGGAATAATACAAAGCTAATTAAGTCTGGGCATGTGAGAAGATAGTTTTAAGACTATTTTATCTATAAATCATTTCCTATATTCTCTTTATTACTCAACATACTTCAACTTTCAATTTCTGTATCTGGCTCTTCTTCACAAGCAAAAAGATAGGACACAATAGTTTATGTTGCTTGCTTTTTTAGAAATGGGAAGGAGCCACGAGCCTTTGCACTGAGCTACAACCTCAGCCCAGTTTTAGTTTTTGATTTTGAGACAGAATCTTGCTAAGTTGCTAAGGAGGCTGGGCTGGGCTTGAACCTGCGATCCTCCCGTCTTAGCCTTCAAGAGTGCTGGGTTTATAGGCCTGCGATACCAGGCCTGGCAGTTTATACTCTTTGAAAGAAAAGTTCTACAATGTTTAAAATTGTGAAAACTACAGGGCTTACCATTATTATACAATTTTGTTTTAAAACCTACCAATCTGCTTTGCCTTCTGGATTTTCCATTTCACTTACCTTTGCCACCATCTGCCTGTGGCTCAAGCCAAAACCTCAAGCCTTAACATCTTGTCTTTGCCGCCACTAGTGTCATTAAATTTAACTGGTAATACCTCCTAAAATTTTCCAGAATCTCCTTCTTTTCAAATAACTTCATATTCTTCTTAATTGATCCTTTCTTGCTTCAGTTAGTCCTGTCCAGAGGCTATTATTAGTTGCAGCAGAGTTCTCATCCTCTTTTCCTAGAAAACAACATACCACACAGAATAATTCTCTTAAGAACACCTCTAAGTAATGAGGTGTTATAACCACTTAAATCACCACTTTTTGTTTCCCTTTGTGCTATATATCTACCAGTATCTTATTTCTTGATAAATAAGTTAATTTCTTTTCTAAATTACAAAATATATTATGGAAAGAAATCCTTTTAAAAAATTTAAGCTGTGCAACAGAAATAATGATTGTTTCCTGTGCTTTATCATCTTTGTTGACATATGAGGTTTTCTTCCAGTCTTTTCCTTTCTCAACTGCTATATTCAGATTCCTTTTTGTTATACATTTTTGTCAGATTTCATTCTTATAGAACCCCATCTTGGTAAAAAACTTTGGGAAAAAATTCTTTGGCAGTTCTATTTCCTAGGTTCCTTCTGAGGTTGCAGGTAGAATTTATAGTGTTAACACATAATATCAATGTAAATACGAATTTTATAATATTTATTTCATAAAAGTGACCAAACTTTTTCTCTTAGACCTAAAATACTCCAGTGAGATCCTACAGATATTTGTAGAAAGAGGTCTTACATTGAATGAAAATATGGCTATATATGTCCTTTCTTAAATGATTCAAGTAGAATCAATTGAACAGCTTGCTCTTTGTAGGTGTTCAAGGGAAGAATCTGTCACTAGATATTTATATGAGACACACACTAAAACCAAAAGTCAAAACATATTATGAGTATATAGGAAATTGTTCTGATTTATGCAGTAAAAGGAAATTGAAAACATCATTTCCAAACTGACTACACAATAAACTTTGACCACCATTGCAAAATAGGCAGCAAAGTTTGGACGAAATGGTCACTGAGTAGCATGTACAATAACAAAAACCTGCGTTTTCCTCTCCAGAACCCCGCTGCTCTAACACTTGTTTTTTTTTTTTTTCAAATAAGATACTAGATTACCAAGCTGTACTAAATACAGATCAAAGCCAAGTATGCATACTTTGTGATGGAAACTGAAGATATAACCACAGCATGATCAAAATTCCAGTAATAGCAGTACTGGCTTTCTCTTCTGTAAACCCTGAGAATGGAAGATGATGCCTTTTTTTTTTTTTTTTTCTGGTGGTACCGGGTATCAGAATCAAGGCCTTCATACTGAGCTACATCCCCAGCCCCTTTTTATTGCTTATTTGAGACACTGTCTCCCTCATTAATATGCTAAATTGCCCAGGCAGGGCTTAAAGTTGTGATCCTCCTCTTTCAGCCTCCCACAGTGATTTTAGGCTATGCCACCAGGCCTGGTTTGATGTCACTTTTAATCAAAGTTGGGATTTTACACAAAAAAGATTTCTTTCAAGGAAAAACTAATGACGACTGGCAAATTGCAGTCATAACATCTATTTTAATGAACTGGTACATTTAAAATTACTTGATGTAGCAAAATACAGTTTAAACACAATTTTTGAAACACCTACATATGTAAAGCAAAACATGCTGGCTTTATATAGACAGAGAATGTTAACATACAGAAACAAATTGGATAAGCGATTTTTTTAGAATACATTTTTTTGATGTTGGAGAGTGAATCCAGGACCTCACACACACTAAGCTACACCTCCATCTCTCCAATTAGAATCATTTAATAGCAATAAAAGATTAAGCAAATAGCACCAGGCCAGTAGCATTAGTTTCATTTTAAAAAGCTTACCTTTTAGCTCACACTGAAGGCATAAAGCAATAGCCCTTGAAAATAAGTCTAAAGGATACGTGGCTTCTAGTATTTTTGATTTTGCAATTATTTTCAACATTATTGATGAAGAGCATTTTAATTTTCCTTTAGAGGTGATTTTGTTAAATTTGCTCAAGATTTCACAGAGAAAATCATTTTACAGTCTTCAAAGATCTTACTTTTATATGAGCACTTTTCTTATTTCCAAAAATGATTACTGGCCAGGACATAAGATTAATTTTTTTTCTTATATTTTAAAGTGTATATTTAATTCATGTATTGCTATATGATGCTGAGCAAGTTACTTCTCTGGATGCCAGTAATATCACCTGTAAATGAATTGATTTAAAGATGATCTATACTTGTGATCCTTAGCCTAGCACAGTGGCACATATTTTTAATATCAGAACTGAGGGAGGTTAACACGGAAGGATTACGAGTTCAAGTTCTGCCTGGGGATCTTAATGACATCTTCCCTCTTTTGGGAAATCACTGATCTATAATTACTTTCATCATTAAAAAAGTCATGAGTCTTCTACAGTGTGAAATTTAAGAAAATTAAAAAATTAAAAAATAAAAAATTAAGCAACTTTAAGATGCCTTTTTTTTCTTTATGCAGCCTCCATTTACTGAGCACTGTGAAGAGATCTAGTACAACAGATATCTTTCCTGAATACTTCTCATGAAATTCTTAGTAAAAAAAAAAATACAGATACCATAGTTTAAAGAAAGGGGAAGGTTATGTTACCTTGACTTTCAACACATTTTCTCCCTACATTCTTTTATCTCCATTTGATGAAATTAACAGGAAATCACCATAAAGTAAATTAAAAGTAGCATCCCACAGGCACTGTGGCAACCTCTGTAAAAAGTTAAGAGGTCAAAGCTTCTGTTTACACAACTGTTTGGTTTACTATAAAAATATTTAAAGTAAGATAGCTCATTAGAATAGAAGGGTATCTAGAAAAACCAAGTATGTTGAAAGACAATTTTTGATAAACCACATTTATGGAACCAGCTACTACATTATTTGTATAGGTTAACTTATATTTACTATATCAACTTTTTAGTTTTGAATGCTTTCAAGTTTCACAGGCAAAATTATACCAGAATTTCACTTTTGAATATATAGCATACATCTCTGTTCCCTAAATTTGAAATCTTCCCCTGCTTTTAGAGAACATAATTGCATAATTCAAACTCCTTCAATACTCTGACCTAGTTCCCCCTCTTGATGTTATAAACGGCTCATGTAACTATGGTAACCATCTAGGGAAAATTGAATGTTTTTCTGGTCAGCATTATGCAAATTATACCATATGTGTTATTTTTTCTCCCTGTAATAACCAAGGAGAAATATTTTCTTTTTTCTTGCCTATGGTAACATTACATTTAATTATATCAAATTTCCTCTGACAACAGTCCTAATCATTCAGTCTCTTCTTCAAAACGTTTTAGTGTCACCTTTTGCTATTAGTAGTTATTCAAAATGCTTAACAATACTATAACCCAGTGTGGTAGGATAAGTTGTATATACAAATTTTAAATCTGTGCCATCACATAAAGTACATATAAAGGTTGTGTGTTGGTTACTTTTTTGTTGCTGTGACTCAACACCCAACATCTATAACTTAGGGAGAAAAGATTTATTGTAGATTAGTTTCAGAAGGTCTCTGTTTGTTCATGGATGGGCGGCTGTAAAATGGTGGAATCACATGGTGAGGCCACAGAGAGAGACTGGGAGGAAGGGCAGAACCAGCACATGCCCCTCCAGGTCAAGCCCACGCATCTGCCCCTTCCAGCCAGGCCCCACTTCCCAACACTACACAGTATCCATAGGAACATGAAACTTTTGGGGGATACTCCAAACCATAACAGGTTGCCATCGCTTAGATTTCTAATATTCCACCTAGGGTATCAGGTATTTTCCTAACTGACCTTTAATCCTAGCCAAAGTGTTTTCTTAAAGCAAAACACTGCTAAAATGGAATTGTGCCTCAGGGACAGACTTAGATACTGAAAAGTTATCTACAGTTTGTGGTGATTTTTATGTATTTTTGTTTTTTTTCTAGTGTGTATTAGCTGTATTTATGTAATAAAACAGTTAAAAGGCCATAAAATTAGCTTAGTAGAGATGAAGACCACTAATTGGTATATACAATACATATATGTGTATATAGTTGTATAACTTATTACGTTTGGGGTTTTCTCAGGACAATTTAAAATGCTTAACTGGATCTTCTAAAACAAATTATATTCCAAATTAATACAAGTTTCTAGAATATTAAGGACTTATCTATATTTGGTACAATTACATTTCTATAGTGGGCTATGAATTGGCAACCTTTTAATATGAGTTTATTTAAAGTGATTTTATTTATGTATTTTTGTTTGGTTATTTATCTATTTATTTGAGAGGGTCTTGGTCTGTCCTCTGAGGTCTCGCTCCAGCTGGTACTGAATTCACTGTGTAGCCTAAGCTTGGCCTGAACCCCCTACAGTCCTCCTGCCTCAGCCTTCCTAGAGTTAGGATCACATGTATGAACCACCACACCTGGCTCATTTTTATATGGTGCTGGAATATCAAACCCAGGGCTTTTCATACATGCTAGGCAAGCACTTCAACCAAGGAGCTATGCCCCAAGATCCAAATTTCTCCATATTTACAATAGCGATTTTTAACAATCCATATATCTTCTTATCCAAGAGAAATATTGCTATTTGTTTCATTGAATTCAAAAATAAATTAACTGACTCTCACTGGTTTTGAAAAGGCCTCACTAACCAAATTAAATGAGTAGGACTTCTTTGGATCCTGTTAAGACAAATCAAACATAAAAAGATTAAATGAGACAATAGGGAAATTTTGAAAATGTGACTTATCTGGATATTAAATGATCTAAGAAAACTATGGGAGTAGGACAATGGTATATGTTTATTTATATTTGTCATTCATGGATATGTTTTTAAAAATCAGTGTATCCTTTTTTTTTATTCTAGGTAGTTATTTGATTGGAAATTTGGGGCTCCTTGACTCTCCTACATGCAAATTATAAAAATCACCAATTTTCTAAACATAGAAGTTAACTGATGATAGTCAATCCTGTGAACAAAGTAAAAAGGCCTCTTATTTGTTCTTCATTCAATGTATTTCCCATTCTTAAGGAAACACCAAAAGAGATAAGTAAGTGATGCCCCAAGAAGTGTTTGGGATTGCCTTTACTTTCTAAATCAATTCCTTAATGAGGACCTTAGCTAGAAATGTTTGTCTCCAAACCTACCCTTTATATTCCTCATTGATAATATGGGATAGGAAAGCAAGTTCAAATGGATTAAAAATAAACCAGCAAATATTTCTGAAAAATTGCTAAGCATACCACCTGAAACAACTCAGTTTCTGCTTAGTTTGATTAAATTTAAAATCCCTTTCTTTCTGGCCTGGAAATCAGGGCAATCCTCCAGACTCAGCCTCCCCAGTGCTGGGACCACAGTTGTGTACCACTACACATGGTTTATGTGATGATAGGGAATCAAACTCAGACCCTTATGTTTGCTAGGCAAATACTCTAATTGCTATGCTATTCCTTCAGCCTGAGACTGACATTAAAAAAACCCATAATACCATTACCATACCCTCATAATTTTTTAATTGTCATTTAATATCCAGATAATTCATACTTTCAAATTTCCCTACTGTCTCAATTCTTTTACAGTCCCACATATTTCATTTGGTTAGTGAGGTCTTTTCTAAACTAGTAAGAGACAGTTAATTCCTTATTTTAGCCATTTCAGTGGAGCAGATATTTGGGTTAGGTACGGTTGTGTTTTGGTTTTCCATGTAAGTACTCTACCCACACAGGCTACCTTCACAAGCATGGCAGGACTAAGCCTTAAGATTATTAAGCTCTGTAAATAAATACAAGAAAAGCCCATGTCTGAGGTAATTCATAAATACACATATCATATTAGAATGCTGTATAGACTTACTTACAACACTACCAGCTGAAATACTATTTGTATTTCTTTTTTCCTTTTCAGCCTATGCAACAGAGTATGAAAGGTCAAAATGCTATAAACGTCTCGGATCCCATTCTCGCCCATCCTTTCCTTCATCTCACTGAGTTATTCCCTGGAAGGAACACTCTGGGCATTCTTCATCATGGCTTTTTCTCACTTGTGGTTTCTAGTAGTCTTATTTCCCTACAGATCACGGATCAGGCTGAGTAAAATGTATAGGAGCATTTGGTGTGTAACATGAATGAGTAAACAATAAGGCATCTTTCATCATTTTGGCTCTTCCAATAAAGACTAGATGATTCAAATTTGTGAGGAAACAAAATGGTAGGGTTAGTGTAAAACCCAATAAATTTTGTTAATGTTTTGGTTAGTTTTTACAAGACCTGGCTGTTCAATTTGAAAGACCTGAAGAATGACAAAATTCCCCAAACTCTTTTCAGAAATACAATACTCTGAGCTGCATGGATTGTCTTAATATTCAAGTAATCAAAACCTCAAGGGTCAGAGGATATTAACAGAAGATGAACTTTCATTCTTCTGCAATATTCCTGTTGTCCTAAAGACATCGAATTTCCTGGAATGACTTTAGTTTGAAATGTAAAAGCACTAGGGCAAGATCTAGTTTTCCCTAGGCATGTGAACGGCTTAGTTTAACAGCTGTTTCAAAAACGCTCTGAATAGGTCATGCTACAGGTTGCTCCATCGCTTTAAACAGGACAGAACGTCCAATTTTATCACCCACTCACAAAACTCAAGATATCACTGACATTAGGATTTGTTTACATAGGCATTTTACTAAAATTTTTCAAAAATAATCATTATATCCGCTTGAATCAGCTCTTCTGCATGAGATTTCATCTACACCACACGGATATTTAACCCTCATAGTCGCTCACATCGATCAAGCTGCGGGCCTGACTGGTGATTAGGTGTTCACCCGAGCATCTCCCCGAGCCCCAAAACCTCTTCCAATTGTCAGCCGTACAGCAAATCTGTGTAAGGCACACAGAGAAAGGTCACAGCGTGCCGTCACTCCTCCGGCAAACTCTCACTGACAGCCGGTGCTTAAATGTTCCGATCCCCCCCCGCCCCCCCCCCCCCAAAAAAAAAGGATTGCCTGTTGGAGAGGGCCCTGGATTCCCAAGAAATTCCGGACGAGGGAAAGACGGAGAAGCCCCGCAAGGTACTGGAACCTTACTAGGAAAAGCTTAGGCTCTCCAAGGACTGTATTGAGACTTAACAAGAGAGCCAAATAAAAAGGCAAGCGCGGGAGGCAGGGAGCGCCGCCGACAGGCCCGGCAGCCCGCGCGCGCGGAGAGCCCACGGGCAGCGGCGGGAAGAACGCGCCCGGCGCGGGCGCTCGCCGGGAACACGCCGCCGCGCGTGCCGGAGGCCAGGCTGGCGCCGCCGGCTGGCCGCTTCCCTCCGGCCCCACTCCCGGTTGCGGCCAGAGGTGGCCGCCCGCGGCTCCGTTCAGGCTCGGGAGGGGCCGCACTCGTCGCCCACGAGGATAAAAGGCGGTGACACCGGGCGGAGCCGGCAGGGCCACGGCTCCTCCTCCGCGGCGGAAGGTCAGAAAGCAGAAGGCGGTCGGCTCGCTCGCAGGTCTCATCCAGACCGGGCGCGGAGGCGGGCGCGCCGCGCTTCCCCTTTAAACGGGCCGGGCGCCGCCTGCCGTTTGCCCTCCCTTCGCTCCCCGCCCGGGCCGCGGGTTGACAGACCAATCGCCCTGGCGGCGGAGGGAAGGCGGGAGAATGCGAACGCCTTGGGCGGCGGGAGGGGCGGGGCCAGCCTTGTGAGGAACGAGTCCGGCGCAGGCGCAGAGGCGGCCGCAGGCGGAGGGGCGGGGCCAGCCCGGTGAGCGACTCCCCGGCAGACCCTGAGGGCGATCGGGGAGAGGCGCCACGCGGGGCTTGTCATGGGGGTCCGGGCGACCCGACCGCACGGGTAGCACTCGGAGACTTCGAGGAGGCCGGGCAGTGGCAACGCCTGGGCCCCCGGCGCCCGCTCGGCTGGGGTATCCCCGCTGCTCTCGTCCGGTCTCCGGAGGGCGCCGGGCTCTCGCCCCGCCCCTGAGCGTGCTGCCGCGGGGGCGGAGAGTGGAGATCGGGGGCTCGGCCGTGCCCCGACCCCGCGGCCGGCGTCCCCGCGGCGCCGGGCTGCTGCAGGGGCGGCTGCCGATGCGGCGGCCGCGGCGGCGGCAGGATGTTGGGGCAGCAGCAGCAGCAGCTGTACTCGTCGGCCGCGCTCCTGACTGGCGAGCGGAGCCGGCTCCTCACCTGCTACGTGCAGGACTACCTCGAGTGCGTGGAGTCCCTGCCCCACGACATGCAGAGGAACGTGTCCGTGCTGCGGGAGCTGGACAACAAGTACCAAGGTAGGGACCGCCCGCCCGCCCGCCGCTCCGGGTCCGCCGGCCGGCCGGCCTGGAAGCCGCTTTCCCGTCTCCCCTTGACAGTCCCCTGCGCGCGGAGGAGCGGGTGCCGTGTGGGACGCCGAGGCGGGGCTCACGGCCCTCCCCTTCCCTGGCACGTTCGGCGAGGACTTCCGTGGGGTCCCGGGCGGGGTGGAGGCTCCTGTCCGCTCCCCGCGGCAGACCCGGAGGCTGCAGCTGCTGTGGGGGGAATCAGCCATTTTAAGTGAGCATCTGTTCCGCCGCTTGCCGGCCTGCCCCAGCGAGCGAGCGCGCAGCGGGCTGGGATCGCCGCTCCCGGCCGCCTGTGGGCCCCCACCCCCGAGCACGGAGGCCCTGGGGCGCGGTGGGGGGACCGGGGCGAGAGGACAGCGAGGGCGGGCTCGGGGGAGCGCCCTCCCTCCGCGCGGGGCTCCGGCGCCGCTGCGCTCGCCAGGGGAACTGAGTTCCCGTCTGCAGCTCTGGGGAAAGTTCCGGACCGCCGGGTGCCCCAGTCTTTCTCCAGCTCCTTTTGCCAAATGGTTACAAGGGAGGGGTCCCCCGCGGGGAAAGGCGGAGAGGGGGTGTGTGTGTGGCGGGGAGGGCGCCCAGCCTCGGAGGCGGGGCCTGGAGCGTGACGTTGGGTGTGGGCGGGGCGAGAGCGCGCGCTCCCGCCAGCCCCGGAAATGGCTGGTCGCCGGAGGGCCCTCGGACTGGAAGGGAGTTGGGCTGTGTGGGGCGTTGGTTGGACTCTGGCACAGTCACTTTTAGGATTTTCGGTGTGTTTGTTGTGATGTTTCGACACTCACCTAGTCGCTGAGCCAACACCCGGGAGACTGCCGTAGTCCGTGGCTCTGATTAGGTTCCAGGCCATGTGTCACTTCCGGACCCCAGGCGGAAGTGGGTTGGTTGACTGGGCAACCGTCTGGCGTCCCTCACCCCTGGGTTCCTCCAGCTCTAAGTTTAAGTGGTGAGGCTAACATCATTATGAAAGAGGCTAGGACAAGGATTCAGCCTTTGTCAGAGAGTGTTACTCATTACTCCGTCTCGGCTCGCCGCTAGACGTTTAAATGGGACGTTTTCCACTTAGTAACCCTGGACCAAGGAGGAGAGCTTACATCTAATGTGAAATTTTCACCGTATGGACGTTAAGTACCACTTCTTCGACCTAGTGTTCTTCTAGACACGTCATTAATACTATGACTTAAGGAATCGACTTCTGGGATGACGTTTTTTGACCTTTGTTAGAATACTTGAGTGTCTCCTTTGAATGTGGAAATTTATTTCTGTTTTCTGAATCCGTATATTTGATAGGACCTACCTGTAATGGGTAGAAGAGAATACCGGTTGCTTTCTATATGTCACTGGCTGCACCAGGTCCAGAACATTCAAATTAAAAACTCATTTTACAGTTAATATTTATAGAGTTTAAGTAGCTTGTTCATTTAGTTGGTTGAAAAATATTTTGTACTAAAGCTAGCTATGTTTGGAACAAATGGTTGTTTTATGGCCATATAAACTGTCTGTTGTGTAAATGCGAGCTACCCAATGATAATTTACTACAAATTTGCAGCACATATGTGAATAGTAACCTAAAATGAGATATGTATTTAAGAATTATATATTGAACATTTTTGGTGTTTTAGATAACACTTGTGTTCATAAAGCTTACACTTTTTGCATTTTTAAAATGGACACGTTTACCTTCACAAAAATTAATCCATTTTAGGTTAGGGAGGTACCGTCTAATTTGTTTGGGAAATTTGGGGTGTGATCATCTAAAGTTGTCTTAAATTGCTCTAGTAATGAAAGTAGTAGGCCCTACAATAACTAAGGGAGATAACTATAAATCCTCAGTTCTGTTACGGTAGTATGTTAAGCTTATTGCACATACTTTGTATTTTAAGATTAATGAAAAAAACAGCGATCTAATATTCCCTCTGTGCACTTGGGTATTAAGTTCATCTTTCATAGTTCTATGTTTATTAGCTTTGTGTAGTTTTGTGTTCTTGGCTTAGAATGGATTTTATTTTCAGTAGTTTTTAAGTAATTCCTAGCTTAAGATATAATACAGCAGTATTTAGTTATATGTTATATAGGCAATGAAAGAAATTACCTCCCACTTAATTGAGACACTTTAAGAAATCACTAAGGATTCCATTAAATAAATAAGAGAACATTTCATATATGAATTTTTTTTTGGTGCTAGAAATTGAGCTTTGGGCTTTCACCTTAGGCACCTTAGGCTACATACCTAGCCCCCACCTTGTTAAAAAGTTTTTTGGTACAGGGTCTGGCTGAGTCACTGAGTTGTCCTGGCGGTGATTGAAAAAAAAATAGGCTCAGTAAACATTAATTTCCTTTCTTCTCTCTCTATATAAATATCTTTATTTTTATTTTATGTGTAATATTAGTGTATGCCTGTAATGTATAATATAATTAGCTTCTAACTCCTAATTATTAGATATAGATATTTAAAATGAGGCATATTATTAACCCTCAGGTTTTATGTGTATGTTGTGTGTGTCAAAAAAGGAGAATATCTCCTTTTGTTGTAGGAAAATTGAATTCTCAGGAAATCCACCTCTATGTCTAGCTCAGCAAATGGGGTAGATATGAACTCATATAAAATAGCATGTGCAGATATAAATGCCCTTAACTATGGTGGCGCTTTGTCATGTATCCTAGGTTAAACAGTTGTCTTATAAAGTGTGAGTGCCTGAAATTTCCAGGGAGGAGCTTCCATATAAGAGTTGTGTTGAATATTTGCTTTGTTACTTTATTTGCAGAGAGCTCCAATGTGTATGTTTTACTTGCTTAATATTTCTATTCTTTAGAATACTAATATTGGAATGTTCAACAGCAATATGGCATGTAGTGGTGATAGTATTGAAATATAGAACAGTGGTACACTGGGTAGCATGATAAATTTGAGCTTATTTTTCAAGCTCTAGTAGGACAAAATTCTTTCAGATAAAATGTCTTACAAGAAATTGATTTTAATCAAAATAGTCTTGAGTGAATTTTTGGTGAAGTCTGTATTTTTGAATTTTTGCATGCCTTCTAGTGACTCAGCCATTTTTATTTGATTCAAGAAGTGCCCTACTTGCTATACAACAATCAGCAGTTCTAAAAGCTTGGGACTAACTGCTGAGTTATCTACAAAGGCAGAGTGATCCAGAGCTGACTTGACTGTAATTTTGTTGTGGCGTGGTCAGTTGATGCCAGAAACAATGGGACCTCCTCTAAAGTGAAATAGTTTGATTTTCAGAACTTCTCATGTGATACTATAATAAAGAGCCATTAAAACTAAGGTAATGGGAGGCTACAAGCTGCTGTGTCTGCTTTGTTTAAGAATCAAGTCTCCAGGAAAAAAAAATGTCCAAGGGTAGGATATGAAAATGAAGGTATCATGTCTCCGGAGTCATGAAGCAAGTCATTGATTGAACAGTAAAGCTGGTAAGCATGGTTCTGAAACCTGTTCAAATTTTATGACTGGGTCCAGAAAGTAAATTTTGTATGTAGAGTTGTTTTGAAGTTCAAATGAAGTATAAAACCCTAGGTGGATTCTAAAATGACATACAGTGCTCTTCCCTATGTAAAATACTCTTGATTATTAGCCACTCTTCTCATCCTTTCTTAGATTTATAGTTTAAAGTTTTATGTTCTTTTCATTATTTTATTGTTAATACACTTTCATATTGGAGGATGTACTCTTTGTAAGGGGACTGTTTTTAATGTATATATATGATAGAGTGTAGATTCAGGCTTAAAATTCTAACTTGAAAAATCTGCGTGCTAATACATGAAATTATCTCTTTTCGTTTTCCAGAAACATTAAAGGAAATTGATGATGTATACGAAAAATATAAGAAAGAAGATGATTTAACTCAGAAAAAACGCCTACAGCAGCATCTCCAGAGAGCATTAATCAATAGTCAGGAACTGGGAGATGAAAAAATTCAAATTGTCACACAAATGCTCGAATTGGTGGAAAATCGAGCAAGACAAATGGAGCTGCATTCACAGTGTCTCCAAGATCCTTCTGAAAGTGAGCGTACCTCTGATAAAGCAAAGATGGATTCTAGCCAACCAGAAAGGTCTTCGAGAAGACCCCGCCGACAGCGAACCAGTGAAAGCCGTGATCTATGTCACATGACAAATGGGATTGAAGACTGTGATGATCAGCCACCAAAAGAGAAGAAATCCAAGTCAGCTAAGAAAAAGAAGCGTTCTAAGGCCAAACAGGAACGGGAAGCATCACCTGTAGAGTTTGCAATAGATCCCAATGAGCCTACATACTGTTTATGTAACCAAGTGTCTTATGGAGAAATGATAGGATGTGACAATGAACAGTGTCCAATTGAATGGTTTCACTTTTCTTGTGTTTCACTAACCTATAAACCAAAGGGAAAATGGTATTGCCCAAAGTGCAGGGGAGATAATGAGAAAACAATGGACAAAAGTACTGAAAAGACGAAAAAGGAGAGAAGATCGAGGTAGTAAAGACCATCCATATTTTAAAGGGTTATTTGTCTTTTATATAATTCACTTTCAGAAAATGTTTTAGGGTAAATGCATAATGAGACTATGCAATAATTTTTAATCATTAGTTATAAATGATGTATTAAAAGTTGTTGTACTTTGTCTGTGACCTTAATTTTCTGCACTGAATTACCAAATATTTTAAACCAGGTACTATGTCTTCAGATCACCTGGCAAATGGAGCAGGGAGCAGGAAGAAAGTGGTGTGAACATTATAAAAACTTAAAAACCATGCCTATTTCATTTTCACTTAAAACTCCAATTCTGTTTAAACACGAAAGTTTTGCTAGCATTTTAGTTCTATGTGCTTAAACAAATTTACAGTTGAATTTCTCTATAAGAATCAAATTATCTTTGGTAATTTAAAATGTGAGCACTATTCTCTTTAGAACTTTTTCCCTAGCCCTATTTATACATACACTTGTTGAGCTCTAGTCTTCCAGAAAGTTGAAGAACTAGAGATAATTTGGGATTCCATGTGGAATAGTGTGCTTTTACTAGAATATTTGCTGCTGTGTTTTCCTTAGTAGCATTTTGATACACTGTCAGTAGCCCATTTGTAAATGCCTTGCTGCTGTTTCCAAATATATACGTTTAATCTGATTATTAAGGGACTTGTTTTATGTTTTGTTTCTTTTATTTGGGACAGGTAAGAGTAGATAGTATACCAGAAATGCTACCATTGGCATATAGTGGTAAAATGTGAATTACATGATATCATGGTTCAAGGTTGAGCAATTTAAAAAATGCATCTTAATATTTTCCATGTGACTCATTGCTGGGACTCAAAGCTGCAGACCTGTTGGTTGGAAAAGGGCACATACTAATCTTTAAATATAGTCTTTATGTCAAACAGTTGTTTTAAATAGTTTTTGTCGGGTCTATAGTTTATTTCTGTCCCAATCAGTGATGATACATTATTTTAAATAATAGTGTATTTACCTCCTCAACTTTCTGCTATTGGTGCTGTTTGATGTTTTCATGTTTAATGAACTAATTTCATTATAACAATGAGTAATGTATTTATACGTTTGAATTTCTTGAGATTCTAATGATTCTTCTATTTTTAAGGGCAAGCATCTTGATAGGTATATATCCATATATTTGGAGCAGTTGTGGTTTGGAGGGTCCTTTAAATCTATGTGTAACATCCTTTCCATTCTTCATTTCTTCCTAATTTGATGATCTTGATTCTTTTTGATTAACATGTAAAAACTCCTGTCTTCTTGTTTGGAAAAAAAAAATTGATTCTTCTAGCTCACCTGTGTGACTTTTAGACATGTCATTTTGTCTTGTCTGAGTCTCAAGATATTCACCTGTAAAATAAGTTGGCTTAAATATCTCCAAGGTTCTTTTGAAATATATAGAAATTGTGTAGTGGTGAAGGATTTTAATAATGAAATGACTTGTTTTTCTCTTTCTTTAGTATTTTCTCCACTTTGAGATATGAAGACAATTTAAAGGATATGGGTAAATGCATAATTGATTATGTTCTGCCTTTAGGATATTTAATTAATTAGAGCCAGTTCATTATATTACTTCTTAAGCAAGAAGTAGTAGCATGATGAAGAATTTATTTTATTGTAGTTTACTTGAATTGCAAGAAAGTTGTTTCTCTCTTGAGAATATAGTATCTTGCTTTAGTATTATGACCTTGTTACCAGAATGGAGCTATTTAACTGGCACCATTAAAAATAGCAATTTGAGCCAAGTCCCTGGAAGACTTAAGGTATGATTTATACAGAAGTCACTACTTTTTAAAAAAATTCAAATTTGCTTTAGTGTATTGGAGGAAAAAAAAAATTCCTGTGTAAGTGCCCAAGTTTAGATTGGATCGAAAACCTGGAAACTCTTAGAAGATCTACTGTCTCTAAGACCTATAATGCTGTTCATGAAAATCCTTCTGTTCTCTATGCCACATAGAAATACAAGTCTTAAGTTTATGTTACATAATGATTGAGGCTTTTTTTTATTAAACCTTCATATGTTATATCATAGTTACATGCTCAAACTATATAACATTCGTTCCCATGCTTTCATTAAAATTACCTTGAGATCTTCAAAAAATGCTGATATTTGAGTACTAACCACAACAATTGAGTGCAAATTAGGCAGTAGAATTTTTAAAAGATTCTTATTTTAATGTACACAAAAGTTTTGCAATAATTGCTTCATTTTGAAAATTACCACCTGTTGGAAGCTGCTGGTAGATTCTCAACATCCAGATTATGCAACTCTGAAGCAGATATTAATGCTGATATATACATGGAGTTCAGCTCGTGTCCCCAAAATTTCTACTGTGAATTCTTGAATTCTCAGTAATTGCATGCTGCTTATGTTCACCAGGCATGGGGATGATGGAGATTTTATGCAGTTGAGGAAAAGTGCCTGCTCATGGACCATGCATTCTAGTAGAAGTCATGCATATATAATACCCAGTGATTCTAGACAAGTGTTAAAATCAAAGTAAAGCAAAACAACTAGATAGAAAATGAAAGGATATTAATTATAGTGATTGAAAAAGCTCTCTAAGGAAATAATTAGAGCTGACAACAGAAATAAGGACGTGAAACAGGCAAGTTTGGAGGAAGGAAGAACAGAAGCTTGTTAATTAGATGATAACAAGCCGTAGAGCACAGGTTGGAAGGTTCTAGGAAACATAGGCTCTTGGAAGCCATGGGAGAAAGTTTGTCAAGCCTTGAAGGATTTTGAGCTGTGGTTTGATTTATATTTAAGAATTACTGGTACTGTGTGTTGTATTTATTATAAGCAAGATAAGTGGAGATAGGGAAATTTAGGAGGCATGGAAATACTTGCACCAAAAATACTGCTGACTTAAATTAGTAGTTAGCAAAGAAAGTGATTTCAGGTAGTGGGTGGGGTGTGTGTGTGTGTGTGTGTGTGTGTGTGTGTGTGTGTGTGTGTGTGTGTGTGTGGTGATGGTGGTGGTAGTGGTACTGGAGAATGAGCCCAAGGCCGTCACACTGAGCTGGGGTCTAGCTCCTTTTTCATTTTCATTTTGAGACAGGGTCTCATTAAGTTGCTAAATTGCCAAGGTTAGGTTCAAACCTGTGATTCTCCTGACTTAGCCTCCCAGGGTGCTGGGATTACAGGCCTGTGCCGTTGGACCTAGCGGTACTCTTAATACCTTTCACTTCCTCATTGAAGATTAAAGGGAAGAATGGATATTCAGAGTCTGAGAATTAGAAATGTACTGGAGATACAGTAAAAGTTGAAACGTGAATGGTCTAGGAATGCCAGTTGCAATGATGAATAAGGTGAAGTGTTGTCATTCTGCTACCTGGACTGGGGCGGGGGGGAACAATACACAAAACCACTTTAATGTTCAAAGTCTCTATAGAAAGCCAGAAAAATGGCATGTTCTAGGTCTCAGAATGCCCAGAGAGTGGCCTTTTCTGAGGGCTCTTATCTGTTGGCACTACTTGGGATGGAAAGGAGCAAATCCTCAAGGAGCACTTGGTATGAATAAGCTAGGTAGCTTTTCCACTCTTCCTGCACTATGGCGCTTTTAGCTTCAAGGTATTCATTCAAGGTATGTTTTTAAGTAGTGAAGATTATTTTGCAATTACCTTTATGATGATTTCTGAAACTATATCTATCAATTAGAGAAGCCACAGCTCTTTAATAGGGATGTGCTCTGAATAGGATTCCGGAGATTTCTTCTGTTAGCCTTAAGGTTACTGTTGGCTTTGCTTTTTGCTCAGTTGGAAAATGAGTGATTTAATACAAGATTATCCTACACATCACTGTTACTCGTCCCTGAATGTTTACCTGAGTCTTGGGGGTCACAGACTTAACTACTCGAGTAGGTTTTTAAATAACAGCTTTTAATTTATGTATATGGTAACTAGAACCAAATCAGAATTTTCAAAAACTTAAGACGCTACATAAAAATCTCCTATTGACTTGGCCATTTGCATGTACATTTTAACACTTAAAATTTTTTAAATTTTTATTTATTTATTTATTTGAGATAGGGTCTCGCTTTGCAGCCCAGGCTGGTCCTGAACTCACTATGGATCCCAGGCTGGCCTTGGACTCACCTCAATCCTCCTGTCTCAGCCTCCTGAGTGCAGGGATTACAGGCATGCACCATCACACCCAGCGTATGTGGTGCTGGGGAATTGACCTCGAGTACTTTGTGCTTGCAAGGGGAGCCCTTTAACCTCTGAGCTATTCCTCCAGCCCCAATACTTATCTTTAGATTGACTCACTTTGTTGTAAATTTATTTTGAAGAGTAAGCCTATCCTTTTTTAAATGGAAATACTGATACCACTTTTAAAAATAGATTTAAAATACAATGAAAATATTAAATTCTAACGAGTATTATCTATGAAAAGAGGGTGTGATTAGTAAATAATATTAGACATGAGTAAAAGACATAAATGCCAAAGTAGATTTAAAGAGAATCGGCTGCACTGTCTCTTGTATTTTTATATTCAGACAGTGTCTCACTATCTGGCCTTGAACTCACTGTATCCCATCTTGGCCTCAAACATCATGATCTTCCTGTTTCAGCTTCCCTATGTGCTGGTATTATAGGCAGGTGCTGCTTCATCCAGCTATAGAGAATGTTCTTGGACTCCTGGTTATCATCCTACTCTTGGAAACACTTTAAGGAACAGAAAATTAATCACCATAGTTTCCTATCAGTATAAAACAAAATGCAGATGGAGGTTACCTCTTAACTGGCATCCTGACTCCACAGGATTTTTTTAGTCTTCTATTTTCTGATCTAAGAATAAAAAGAGCCCCACCAATGTCTGACTTTGGAAGTTAGGATTTCCTGGGCCAGCCTTGGCATACTACCATTCTTATATTCAGCCTTCCAAATCTGAAAAAAGTCCTAACTTCTCCAAATAACTTCTTAAGTTACCCACCTGCTAGTAGTTTCTTAATTTAGCAGTCTCCATCATAGATCAAAACTTTCAGTTTCCCTCCATATTGACAGTTATGTTCAAGTCCACCATAAATCCTGAAGAAATGAGATTTTTTTAAAGTAATGTATTGGCACCTATACTTTAGTGTTTCAGATTTTAAGTGCATTGGGTGAAAGACATCCTTCCTTGTTGTGTCTTTAAATCCTTTTTGTCGTAGAGTAAGATACAATATTTTTCATCCTTTTGACTTGACACCCTGGTGTCACTTAGTAACGTCCTTTAATCTTGCTACACCACGGAGACCCATGTTTCTCACTACTTACCTCAGACTGGTTTTACTGGGTTTAAAAATAAATGTGGCTACTTAATTATTATTATTATTATTATTATTATTATTTGTTCTGTGTTCTTTTGGTGGTGGTGGTGGTGGTGGTGGTGGTACTGACGATGAAGCCTACAGCCTTCATACTGAACTATACCTCCAGTTCATTTTTAGTTTTGATTTTGAGTTTGGATCTCGCTAAACTGCTAAATGGCCTAGGTTGGGATCAGGCTTGTGGTCTTCCTGCCTCAGCCTGAGTGCTGGGATTATAGGCCTGGGCCCGTGCACCTGACTTTCTTAGCTGTCTTTCCATTAATTTGCATTTTCCTTTATTGTATGTTGGAAAAGCATTAGGTTATATTTGTATTTAGTTTAAAAAGATTTTAAGTGAAGATCTAGTGCCTGAGTCTCAACGTATGGTTTTGATTTTTTAAATACCTGGGTTTTTAACATTTTTCTGATCTACCCTGTGATGACTGTTCAGATACAGTGTTTTGCTATATACTTAACTTGGCATAGAAAGATCTAATTACTTTGTTTAATCAGAGGCCTTGCTTTATTTTTATAGCACACTAATCATAGAAAATTCCCACATAGAAATACAGGTGTTAGACCAAGTAACTAGTTTTCAGGTGTTCAAGTTTTAGTTTAGTGGGCTGGAGGACTTGCCGAGCACGTGCACATACCTGAGTGATGCCCCAGCACCAAATAAGCTGGATGGGTTGGCACATGCCTGTAGTCCCAGCATTCCAGGGGATGAGGCAGGATTGCCATGAGTCCAAGCCAGCCTGGGCTACATAGTGAGTTCAGAACCAGCCTGGGCTACAGCAAAAGAACCTGTCTCAAAAAAAGGTTTTAATTCAGTGATATAAAATCATACCCTCAGTGAGAAAAAATAATGTTGCCAAGAGAAGAGAAGAACCTGCTTTATCAACAATGTAAAATGGAGGCTGGGGAAAAAGCACAGTGGTCAGAGCACTTGCCTAGTAAGCTCAAGTTCCTGAGTTTAATTCCCCAGCACCACATAAACCAGGCATAGTGGGACATGACTGTTATCCCAGCATTTGGAAGGCTTCAATTTCTGTGTGTGTAATGGCATTATTAAAGATTTTTATGTCTTCCTCATTCTATTTTGGTATTTTGTATGTGTCTAGGAAGTCATCCATTTCTTCCCAATTCTCTAACTAATATAGGTGTTCAAATTAATTTATCACAATATCCAGAATTTCTGCAGTGTCTATTGTAATTTCACCCTTTTCATTTCTAAGTGCATTAATCAATGCTTTTTCTTTTTTTTTCTTTTGGTGAGTTTAGCTGGAGGTTTGTCAATCTTGTTTATTCTTTTGAAGAACCAGCTCTTTGACGCATTAATCTTTTTATTGTCTTTTTACTTTTAATTTTATAAATTTCAGATTTGATCTTTATAACTTCTTTTCTTCGACTGCTTTTTGGCTTACACTGTTCTCATTTCTCTAGGGCCTAAAGGTGCGTCGTTAACGTGTTTATATGTGACTGTTCTGTTCTTTTGATGTGTTTATTTATAGCTATGAATTTCCCTCTAAGTACTGCTTTCATTGTGTCCCATAGATTCTGATATGATGTACTTCATCATTTAACTCTCTGAAGTTTTTGACTTCTATGATCCATTGTTTGGTCAGTAGTAAGTTGTTTAGTCTCCATTTATTTGTGTATTTTCTTCTGTTTCTTTTGCTGTTAAATTTCAGTTTTCTTCTATGATCTGAACATATGCACAGAATTATTTCTATTCCTTTGTCTTTATTTAAGTATGACTTATGACCTGAAATATTGTCTATTTTTAAAAAATGTTCCATGTGCTGTTGAGAACATGTATTCTGTTGATGTTGGGTAGAAAACTGTAAACATTTGTTAGATCCAAGTTTTCTATAGTGTCATTTAACTTGTATATCTTTGTGGATTTTCTGTCTGGTTGACCTATGTGTGATAGTGGAGTATTCAAGTCCCCTGCTATAATTGTATCGGGGGCCTGTAAGACCTTTGAGATCTAATAATTTTTGGTTTACATAATTGAGTACTCCAGAGTTGGGAGCATATATATTGATGATTGTGAATTCTTCCTGTTCTGTTGTTCCCTTAATCAATATATATATTGACCATCTTTATCTCTCTTAACCTGTTTTGTTTTGAAATCTGGTGAATCTGAGACTGATAGAGTTACCGCTGCTTATTTTCTGGTTATGTTGCATGAAGTATTGAATTCCATCCTTTTATGTTCAGTCTATGAGTTTCCTTGTGGGTAAAGTGTGTCTCTTGTAAGCAGCAAATTGTGGGATTTTGTTTTTTGATCCATTCTGTGTCTTCTAGTAGGTGAATTGAGGCCATTCATGTTCAGACTAATATCGAGGTATATTTGGTATGTCCTGCCATTGTTCTAATTTTTCAGCATTATTTACTTTACTTACTCTTGCCAGCTCAGTGTATATTCTCCTATATCTGTTGTCTCTTTTTCTCTGGGGTCTTTGGTGTTATTAGACTCCCTTCTGCTTTCTAAGTGTTCTTTAAATATTTTCTGCAATACTGGCTTATTGGTTGCAGATTTCTTTAAGCTTTCTTTATCGTGGAAAGTTTTAATTTCTCCCTCTAATTTAAAAGATAATTTTGCTGAGTATAGCAGTCTGGGCTGCCATTTATGTTCTCTTAGTGCTTGGATGATACTGCTCTGTGATCTCCTGGCTTTTAGGGTCTGGGTTGAGAAATCTGCAGTTATCCTGATGGGCTTATCTTTGAAAGTCACCCTCTGTTTCTCTCTTACAGGTTTTAATATTCTCTCTTTGTGTTGGGTCTCTAGTATTTTAATTATGATGTGTCATGATGAGGTTCTCTTCTGATGAAAGATGTTTGGTGTTCTATATGCCTGCAGTAGTTCAATGTTCATTTCTTTCCTTAGATTTGGGAAATTTTCTTCCATAATTTCATTGAACATGACCTTTAAGTCTTTGTTTTGTCCTCAGTGTTCTCCTGCACTCCCAAAATTCTGAGATTGTTTCCCTTTGAGTCATCCATTAGCTGTTTTAGCCATTCTTTCTTCCTTTTTTGTTTTGCATTTGTTTTTTTCTGCCTGTATGTTCCAGCTCATTCACTTTATCTTCTAGGTCTTTCTATTCTCAAATTGTCAAACTGGATACTTACTTTTTTTCTGTGTGTTTTTCACGTCCTGAAAGTCACCTTTCAATATTTTTGTATCTCTGCTGAATTCTTCCCTAATTTCTTTTATTGCCTTCATTATCTTCCGGTTTGTATCTTCTTTATTTTTCTCTAATTTCTTGTCAGTGTCAGCTGCGAGTGTAGCTATGTCCCAGGGTAGCTCTTTCATTTCCTGTTTCATTTTCTATTTCATTTCCTGTTTCAATTCTAAGGATTTCTGGGCCCAGAAATAACCATCATTTTTGCCTTTTTCTTCTTTTGGGTTCTGTTATTTCAAGATCCCTGGTATTGTTTTCTGGGGTGTTAGGTCTTTCTGTAGGTGATTTATTACCATGTTTCCTCATAGTTCTATTACAGTGAGTTGAAGCTTCGGTGTTTGATGGGCTCTGTTTCTTTTCCTGAGATTCATGAATTAGGCTCTTTATGTTTTAAGTGTCGCCTTGAACAGTGTATTTGTTAATGTTACTTAAATATGAAGATCATTAACAATGTTAGCATCTATAAATGAGTAAAGGTTTACCATCATAGTACTGTCTAATATTAACAACTAATTAGCAAGGTCTAGTAACATTGTATATGTCCTCACAACAGTAATGGATGCAATATACATTCACTGTACATCTAATTGAATCTAGTGTTATCTTACTGAATTGTACTATTGATATTGATAGTATGACACAGACCTTAAAATAATAATGTTCTACATTGTTTTAGATCCACCCACTATTTTTATTTATATTAGTTACCTACTAGTTATATATTTGTACTAACTCAGTATTAATATATACACCCAATCCCCACTTAGCATACTAATTACCATCCTAACTACTCAAGGTACAATTATGATGACCTGCAAAAGGAATTTGTTCATGGCGTCACTATCTTACTGGTAGAAATACATACACAGAACTGTGTTACTGATCTGTTTCTAGCCACATAGTGTACAGATAACTTGTCTCTATTGGTCTTTTTATATGGATGAGAGTTATTGATACTTGTCAGTTCAAATATTAGAGGAGGTGCAGTAGGAAGGGGGCAGATCAGGATTATGAGTTAATTTTAGGTGGGACTTGGAGAGTAGCTAAGTATTTGTATAATAGTGAAAAACCTGGAGATACTCCTACCCCAGCCCAGAGATGACAGAGATAAAAGCCCTGTGAGTAATAGTACTGAGATGTAGGGGAGTGGCAGGGTGGAGGAGAAGAAGGGACAGAAGAAAAACACAGAAGGAGAAAAAGTAAAAATAATATAAAGGTGTGGCTAAAGTCTGGAAACTTATTCAGAGGCTTAAAAAAAGGACTATAGTATAGAGCAAGGGGGAAAAGAGAAAGAAAGAGAAGAAAAGAGGTAATATAGGATAAAAATGAAATCCAATAGACAAAAGAAAAGCCAAAGTACAAACAGATCAATTGATCAACTAGCAGCACACAATCCTGTAACATAAAACTGTGAAGCAATCTTACTGAGCAAAGTAGACACAAAAATAAAAATAAGAGGAAAAAAGACTAATAGGAAAGAAAAATAAAAAGTTACTCCTCTGTGCGTTTATGTGGAGCTGGTTTCAGATGCTGCGGCCTGGTGGAATCACCCCACTGTTCTCTTCCTCCAGGGGGCTCCTCTCATTCTCTCTCTTTTGATGCTCCTCTCTGGTCAGGGCTGTGTGGAGCACAGTTGGGGGCGTGCTGCTGGGCTCCCCTCCCTGCGTGCTCCCCTCCCGCTCCTATTGGGTCCTGGCGGGGGCTGGACACACTCTTCCTGCAGGTCCCAGTCACGCACAGTTGGTTGTGCACTGCTTCAGGAGCGCCCCTGGCAGTCCTGGCGGTGGGGCCTACTCTTCCCGTGATCCGCACGCCTCTCACAGTCTGCAGTCCCAGTTCACACATGCTTTCTTTTATAGCTTAAAAGATGTTGTTTCAGGCTCTTCTGGCCTTTACAGCTTGTATCAAGAAATCTGCAGTTACTCAAATGGCTTGCCTTGGTAGAATAATGTCTTTTTTTCTCTTACAGTTTTTAATATTTTCTCTTTGTGTTGAATTTCTGAGGTTTTGATTATGGTGTGTTGAGCTTTATCTTTTGATTATGATGCAGAACTTTCAGGGTTTTTTTTTTTTATTACTATTCCTGGTTATCTGTTGTTCTATAAGTCTATTGTAGCTGAATACTAGTTTCTTGTCTTTGATTTGGGAAATTTTTCATCATGGTTTCATTGAATAAATTATATCTACCTTTTGTGCTGTATTCTGCTCTTTCTCCCACACTGTAATTCTGAAGTTATTTTCCTTTAGTCATCCATCAGCTGTTGTGTCCAGGCACTTGACTCATTACTTATTTTGGTGTCATGCCTGATTATGGCATTAGTTTCCTCAAATGTGGCTTCATCATCTGAAATTCTGTTCCTGCAATGTTCAAGCTGACTTCCTCTGTTTTCAAATGAATTTTTTCATATTCTGAACGTCAACTAGATTTCTTTTCAGATTTTCTGCTTCTCTATCAAAATGTTCCCTCTTATGTTATGTTGCCTTATTTATCTCAGCCAGCTTTTTATTTGTGTCTTCTAAACACTGTTAAGTTTGTGTTCATTAAAATCATTACTTCTTTAGTAAATTCCTCTTTAAGCCCACCAATCATTCCTTGCATTTCTTTAAGAGTATCTTGTTTGAGCTGACTGCATAAACCAATTGGTCTACTTAGCTTTTGACTTATTTTCCTAGAACCACTGTTTTGCGGCCTGTTACATTAGTTCCTGAGGACTCAGGCATTTTTGTGTGTGTCCTATTGCCTTGTCTTCCCATGATTCTATTGCTGAGAGATTCGTTTTAATAGTTGACCTAAGAGGCTTCTTTGAACATGTATGGTGGGGAGGAGGCTGAAAGTCCACTGAGTCCTGTGCTGGGAGTAGGCAGGGAGAGTGGGACCAACCAGTTCAGTGTCCTTCAAGGTGTCTTGTTCACACCCAGCCCTCTCAGTAAAGCTCTCCTGTCTGTCCTGACTTCTCTCCCCCAAGTATGGGGCTCTCTGGGTGTTCTCACTGTCACTCTTAACTGTTTAGGAGGTGCTATGGTCTGGATCTGGGGTGTCCCTCAGAAGCCTCATGTTTTTGCAGCTGTGTGTTATTGGGAGGAAGGGTCTGGCTGAAAGGGGCAGGTGCTTGGGATTTGTCCTGGAAAGATTTTGTCAACTTGTTGAGACTGGGGAGTGTCCAGGGCAGAGCTTTCAGATTTGTGTTGTTGATTTATCAACCCAAAAGTGAGGGAGGGGCAACCCATTCTGAGTGTGTCCCCCCACCCCCAGGAAGAAGAAACATTATAGGAGGATTCCAGCCTAGCAAGAGTCTCCAGAGATTAGCTTGCCCCTGCTTCATCTGGTTCCTGTCTCTAATTGGGTGAGCAGCTCTCTAGCCTCTGCTGTATGTTTCCACTGTTCCTGGCTGCCTGTAGATGGACTCTCTGAGATCTTCTGAAACTATGAAATAAATTTTTCCCTTACAGGTGCATGCTAGGTATTGTGTAACAGCAAGAGAAAAGAACTAAGACAGGAGGCCGACCACCTTTCTTCGCTTTCTGCAACTGTCCCTTGTGCCATTTCTTGCCCATGTGCTTATTCAGAGCAACCCCAAATCTCTGTGCCTTTTTTTTTTTTTTTACCCTATACAGACTTGGACTCTTTCAAGATGTCTCATGCCTATGTCACTGCCTAGTATGGCTGCCAAGCATTGCCTCACTCGAGCTGGTCTGCTAGGTTGCAGGATGCCTCTCTGAGGGGAAGGTCGCAGTGTGTTCGGAGTTTGCACTACCTGCAGGCTCATTTCTGAAGCCGGGGCTACAAGCCGCTGTCAGTTCCCACAGCTCTGACTCCTGGCTTACCTTGGTCTGTGGCTGTTGTTAGCTCACAACCCTTCCCAGGCAGCCTGAGGTGGCCTCCCATTCTAGCATGTTCTTCAGTTTCTGATTTGTCTACAGAGGTACCAGCCTTCCTGTGGCCTCTGTTCACTTCCTCAAGTTCTACTCCCTCTGCTAGCTAAGTTGAACAGATAGTTTTTAAACTATATCAGTTTTTTGAATGGGTCTGTGAGGAGCCATGGAGCAATGATCCTACTCACCCACCGTCTTGCCTGAAAACCCCTTTCAGAAGCTTTCAACAATACAGTTTAAATAAGAATTGTATGTCCTACTAGGTCAACCTTGAAAATAATTTGCCTTGTTCAGCTTCTTGATTAGTACATAGACATGGACATACATAGACATACATGAATGATTGTACTTGAGCCCTTTTCTAGGAAAACAGGGACAACAAAAGGCAAGTAATTGTGAGGATCTTAATTCAAGTCACATTTTATTATTACCATATGAGTCCAGTTAGATGCTGTGAGAAGTGACCTCGAAGCAACAGTGCTGAGCTGTCAGTAAGTTCTAACATTTATTAGAATTAAATGTCACGATGTTCCTTTGGCATTAGAGCTTATAGAGATTAAAGTATATTCCTTGGAGATTCTCTCTGTTCCTTCAGAGTAATTAATATGATTTGTTTTGGTAAAAATGCGCTTACTGGAAAGTCAGTATTGCTAAATCAATGTCACAGTGCAAAATTTCTCTGAAAGAGTAGGGAGACACATATGTAGATCTAAAATCTGAGTTGTGTAAGCAGCAAAAGACCTAGTTGCCAAGTTGTCTAAAAGTTATAGTTCCAAACAGGGTCTCTGATGAGGTTCCAAGTTTACCATTTGTAGCACAGTTAGTGAAAGGGTGGGGAATTTGTCTTTTAATTGATTTCACCTCTTCATTAGTGGGGAGGCTTTAGGAAGAGTAATAGCCTTGAAAGATAAAAGATAGTTAAATTATTCCTGGAGCTAAAGGCTTAATTAAACTTAATATTGGATGCACTTGTGCCTATATAGTAAGCGATAACAGTCTTCCTGCCCATCTTTACATATGCATTGAAGATATTTTGAGAATAGCTCAATATTTATTCTGAAGAGAATAAAATATCAAATCTAAATGAGGATGATCTGCAAAGGGAGAATTTCCCATTTGTAGCCAGCGTCTCATTAAAAGGGGGTGGGGGTGGGGCAGAGCTTTTACCCTGCCACCATCTTTGCCTCAAGTTTTCAAACTGCTAAAATGTAAATTCTAAAGCAATGGAAAACCAGCTTTTTAATTTGATTGCTCATTGAAATCATGAACACCATGCTAGATCAGAAAGCATTTAGTTGCTTCAAGGTTTTTTTTTTTTGCTTTGTTTTGAGTGGTGTGTGTGTGTGTGTGTGTGTAGTAAACCTTGGGCCTAGCAAATGTAAGCATGTGTTCTACTAGTGAACTGCACCCGCAGTCCCAGCCTCAAACGTTGAAAATTAACTGGGAAGCCACCTCTCCTCTTCCTTCCTTCCTTTCTTTCTTTCTTTCTTTCTTTCTTTCTTTCTTTCTTTCTTTCTTTCTTTCGACAGTTGAGGCTGCTCCTGTACTCACTGTGTCACCCAGGCTGATCTTGAATTTACAGTAATCCTTCTGCCTCAGGCTCCAGAGTGCTGGAATTATAGCCCTGCACCATGTCTAATTTATGTGGTACTAGGGAAATGAAATCAGGGCCTTGTGCTTTCTCAGAAAGCTCTCTAACTGCTGAGGTATTTCTCCAGCTTCCACCTTTTCTTAAAGTACCATTAAAATTCACCCTCAAATTTTTGTTATAATTTTGACAGATTATTTTATATTAAATGATTATCAATATTTGTAATATTTACATCAATTGTGACTCAGTTATTTTAATGCTCGTTGTATTCAGAAGAAGGTGTTTACTGTAGCATACATAGTTTGGTTACAATAAAGATTTTGGTAGTTGCAAAGTCTAAGATAACAGGATGGAAGTGGATGGAAAGGTAGGGTAGAGCATTAAAGGAGAGAGAGTTGGGACCAGTATTAAGTAGATTATTTAGTATAAATAATACATAAATAAAGTATAACAGCATAGGCATATGACTATTAAGAATTAAAAATACATCATTAGGGTATGATTTCGTGAGAAAAGTGGAAAGGATATTAAGTTTCAAGGGGAAAATAATGTTAAACTTTTACTTGTTGGTACTATTAAAAACTGTATGGCATAGTATTTATTTGAATGATATAATTTTCAAATAGGTCACATTATTGAAAAATAATATAGCTAATATGTCAGAAATTACATTCTTTGCAGTCATTCAATCTTATGCAAAAATATTTTAGAGGTCAATTTTCATATATGAGAGGGTACATTGTTTTTGAAAAAAATACTTTTAGGTGATCTGAGAACAAAAATGTTAGAAATCATTGACAAAAATAATCCACTTAATACTCCGGCCTGGACTCTGACTCCTTACATGCGCTGTCCCACCCTGACCACCCACTTCCATGGCATTACCTTAGACTTTGCAACTACCTGAATCTTTACCTAACACCAAAAAATAAAATCCCAATTTTAAGCACCCTATTCTCTTACCCACTGCTCCTATTATTCCAGCTCAATCCCTGTCCACTTTGGACAGTTCTCCAGCACACCAAGGCCTGCCAACTATCAATCTTTTTGCCAAATCTTACTCCTTGATCACCTTCTCAGGTTGGTTTTTGCCTCTTTACCTGACTAACAGTCCAATCGGTTGCTTGCACACGTTCTCACGTCCCTGAGTCCTTTCCCTTTTCATCCCTACTTAAATCCAGTTCTCAGCCTCTCAGCCCACTGAGCGACTGCAGCCAGGTTGCTGGAGTGTGGCTAGAGTAACACAAATGTGCTGGTTGCAGCTTTTCTCAATTCCTGACAAACCTCAAGCAGCCCTTCAGTGTGCCTCACAACCCTCCTACGTTTTCTTAGTCAATTCACTTTCTCTGAGACAACCATTGTTGTTTTTCTTTTTCCTTCAGTGATTTTCTTTCCTTCGCATTCAGTGTAATTAAATCCATTCCGTTTCGCTGCAGACAACACCCCACATCCAAGTTCATCAGCGTTCTCCACCTGCTGTTTCTACCAGAGTACAAATCACAGCCTCACTGCCTTCCATTCCCTTTTAACAGATGATTGTCTGTTTGCAGAACTGGTCAATCCCTCTGTCTGTTCACAGGAACCGCATTTCCGCTTTCTCTGAATTATCCAGGTCTCCCCTTCAACTAGAATTATCTGTGTATGTTGTTGTATTTCCCACCATAAAAGCAAAGAAAAACAACAACAATAGCTGCACATCGCCTGCGGATTAGTGTCCTATCTGGGACTTGTGTTCGCTCCGTGGTGAGCCTCCTCAAAGGTGTTGGTCCATCTTTGTCATTACCTGCCTCCTGTGCTTTCCAGCATGGCTTTGTCTTTGGCCTCCATATTATCACACCTCACTCTCATTATCTTTTTCTGCTAATATTTGACACAAATGAACACTTTTTCTAAAAATGCCTTTACCACGTAGTCTCCATGGCACAGAGTACACTAGAGCTTCCTCCAATTTTACAGACTGCTTCTTTTCCTTCTGCTTTGGTGTATCTGCCACCTCCTCAGTCAAATACTGGAGTATCCTATGCTAAGCCTTCAGAAGTCCTTACCCTCCATACTTACCCCCTAGGGAATCTCATCCACTCTGATGACTTAAAACACCTTTTGTACTCTGATGACTTAAAACACCTTTCGTACTCTGATGACTCTCAAAGTTATTTCACTTCTTACCTCTTCATCCAAATTTATTGTCTTAGTTACCTAATTCATTGCTAGGACAAAATAACCGACCTCCTCAATTTAAGGGAGGAAAGATTTATTTAGCTCACAGTTCCAGAAGGTCTCACACTATTTGTTCAGCCAGCAACAGTGGAAGTACATGGCAGAGGCTGGAGAGCTGTTCCCACCATTGCAAATAGAAGCCAGGTGAAGCAGGAACCAAGCTGATGTCTGGAGACTCAGGCAAAGCTAAAACTTTTGTAGTAAGAAGCTGTAACAGTGGTTCTTCCTTTCTTTACATAGTTCAAACTGCCAAATGGGCCCCCCACACCCAGGGTGGATGCCCCCCCCCTATTTTCTGGCCCAAAAGTCAATTTAAAAAACACCCAAAAGCTCTAACCTGGACACCCCCAGTCTCAACAAGTTGATATAATTTTTCCAGGTCAAGTTGTAAGCATCTGCCCCTGCCAGCCAGGCCCTACCTCCCAACAGCACGTTACTTCACATTCAAATACATGAGACTTTGGGGGGCCACTCCAGATCTAAACTATTGCACTTATATATTCAACTACACTCAACATTTCCCTCTGCATGTCTAGTTGACACCTTAACATGTTAACTCCTAATCTGTATACTTCTTAGTCACAATCCTGTGCTTTTTTTTTTTTTTTTGGCTTTTCTTTCACAATAATGGCAATTCGCTCTTTTTGTTTCTCAGGCTAAAAATCTCTAAGTCATCTCTGACTCCTTTTTACTCTCATACACCCAAACCAATTTGCCTGTCAGTTTGTCCTTTGAAACAGATTCCGCAGCCTACTGACTTTCCAGAGCACATCGCTTCTGTCACAACCATCACAGAACTTTCTAATCACTTTTCCTGCATTCACCTTTACACCTTATGTTTATTACACATTTACTAGCTAAACAGAGGCAGCTAAACAATCTCCCTGTATCTAAAATTCTCTAATGGCTTCTCATCTTAGAATAAAATCCGAAGTCCTAATGATGGCCTAAAAGACCCAGATAATCATGCTGTGAGCTCTGACTTTCTTAGCACTGGCCTTTGCTCGCTTTATTCCAGCGCCCTGCCCACTTTGATGTTCCTAAGCATGCCAGGTGCTCTCCAGCCCAGGCCTTGGAGTTCTGCCCTCTGCCTGGAATGCTCTTGTTTGAGACTTCCATTTCACTCACTTCCTCTATCATGTGGTTACTCCACAAACACCTATTTGATACTCTAGAATGCCCCTGTTCTTCCAACTCATCAAAACTCTTACCTTTATCTAATTTAGAAAGAAGACCATAATCTATGAATCAAAGGATGCTTGTCTGAGCTCACCCTCCTCAGAAGATTTTAATGTTGCTAACTCAGTAAAAATGATAGCAATTCAATAAATTTTGAAGTTTTATAAATTTAGGACGGTATACAAAGATTTAAATGGGAGAGAAAGATTCCTCAATGAAAAGAGAATATTCCAAGGACGTATCATCTAGCCTTTTACCTTTTATTATTTCTTCAAACTTCTGATTATTTGACTCTCTTCCCACTAAACAATAAACTCCTTGAGAGCAGAAAATGTCTTTTTCCCACAGCTGTATTTTTTCCTTCTTTGTATTTTTTCCTTCTTTGCTTCCTTCTAAAATGCCTCCCATTCTCTTTACCTGTTTTTGTACTTGACAGTGTTTTCATTTCTCTGAGAATTTACTTTTGTTGAAATTGAACTCTCCTCATTTAGTTTTATTTCTCTGGTCGTTTATTTTCACAAGTTGCTCTTCTTTCTGAGAGTATTATCTGATGTATAGCCTCAGCCTCTGTCTTAGTTACTTTTTCTGTTCTGTTGCCAGGACAGAATTCCCAACAACCACAATTTAAGGAAGGAAGGATTTATTTTGGCTCACAGTTTCAGAAGGTCTCACGCAGTCAGCCATGGTGAAGGCACAGGGCAGAGGCTGGAGAGCTGCTCACTCCATTTCAGACAGAAGCCAGGTGAAACAGGAGCAAGCCCGTCTCTGAAGACTCAGGCACATCCAGAGCCTTCCCAGGAACTGTAACAATGCCACTTCTTCCTTCCTTTTATTACCTCAGGCTGCCACTTGGGCCCCTCCTCGCAGGTTGCATGTTCCTCGTGCACTTCCTGGCCCACAAGTTAATAACACACACTTGAAAAGTGTGCTTTGGGTGTCCCCTACTCTCAACAAGCTGACATAATCTTTCCATGTCAAACCCTGAGCATCTGCCCCTTGCAGCCAGGCTCTACCTCCCAAAAACCACATTTCCACAGTTGTCCCACTGCTTCCAAATATATGAGGCTTTTGGGGGACCCTCCACATCAACCTCAGAAGCCTCCTTTTGCGATATCAGTCCTTAAGAGTTTGAGCATTACTTTGTAAATCTACATCCCCAGTCCTTAGCCAGACATCCAGGCTTTCTCAGGGCAAATGGATGGCCAACTGTCAATTCATGTCCATTTATCTGCTTTCTGACTAGCCCAGCTTCCTTTCACTTTACATTTGTTAAAATGTTCCAATGTCATTTTCTTTTTATATTTTACCCTCTATTATGCAGAAGTATTGCTGTCAGTTCTGTAGGAACCACCATCTTCATCATGGACACCATCGTATTGAAGAACTGATGGGATCTTTAATAGAAATAGTGTTAAGACTGATGATAGAAACTACACTACAGAGCGAGAAATCCCTTCAATAGACCTCTAACAAAAAGCAGAATTTATCCATGCTGGTCACCTTGCTATAACTTTCTTTCTCTCTCTCCCTCTCTTTCTTTCTTCCTTTTTTTTTCTTTTTCTTTTTTTTTTTTAGGCTGTCTTAGTTATTTTCTAGTCACTGTGATTCAATACCTGACATGCACAACTTTAGGGAGGAAATATTTATTTTAGCCCACAGTTTCAGAAAGTCACAGTCCATTCACAGGCAGGTGGCTGGAAAATGGTGGAATCACATGGTGGGGCCACAGCTAGAGCCAGAGTCTGAGCCAGTGTTCTGCGATACAGAGATCCTCACAGCATGGTCAACAGAGAGAAGTCTGGGAGAAGAGCAGAACCAGCACACACCCATGCAGGTCAAATCCCAAGCCTCTGTCCCTTCTAGTCAGGCCTCCCGACAGTACACAGTGTCCGTAGGTACATGAGGCTTTTGGGTGATTCTCCAGATCTAAACCACAACAAATGCATGACCCTATATTTTCTATTTGAATCTTCTCTTCGTTGCGTGATATAAAATTTCTATAAATTGAGATTAACTTGAATTGATATTACATGATTAGCAAAGCTTAATAAATTAATTGGATGAATATGGAAATAAAGTTTTGATTGGCCCAGAGGAACTTAGGGTTCCCTGGAACTTACTATATAAATCTTGTGGTTACCAAAGTAATAAGAGTAGAACCATAGAATATCCCAAAGAGAAAGTCTTTTGTTGAGGTCCATTCCCACAGTTGTGCTAAAAGTGTGCACAGCGGCTTGGACCAGGAATGACACTGACTCAGTGTTCTCTGTTTAATAAGTCTCTCAGACCTTGAGCATGGGCTATTGGGTCCCACATGCTGTACTTTTAGACTCTTCTAAGCAAAACACAGTAGTTAGGTTGTGACGTTGCTCCGCAGAGCATCCAGGCTGAGATGCGCAGCCTCCCTAGTAGATAGAAATGTCATACAAGGTGCTCACCTTGTATGGACTCTATCAACAGCAACACCTGCAAGCCTATGTGCTATGAGAAAGTCCACCCAGGGCTTTGCGTACATAAGCAGATACAATAAATATCCAGGAATAAAGGAATCAGGACTCACTCTCTTCTTGAGTAGGGGGGGAATCCCTTTTTTCCCCACTCTTAATATTTGTCTGTCTCATTTGATTGCTGTCCTGCCTCCTCTTTCAAGACCTGGGTAAGGAACTCCTCAGCAGGAACCCTGCCGTGCAGGCCAGGGCAGTTGTTAGGAGGTGAGAAATAACTAAAGAACAGGGTGGAACTTGGGAAAAGGAACAGAGCATCTGTGGTTCGTTCATCTCTAGATTCTCTTTCCAGTCCCACTCGCCAGCAGAGAGGGTGCATTCTCTGCTCCTCTGTGTCACTGGGTAGGGGCTGATCTGTGGAATTGTCCAGACAGTCTTTTCCAGGTAGCAAGATTAGTTGGCTACAGGTATACACGCTCTCCCTCAGTTTAATAATAACAAAGCTGGTGTTTTGATCTGGATTTTCCTATCTCCTGCTTCTTATTTCTGTATTAATTAAGCTTGGGTCTGAATGAAGATGGTGTTTATTCATCCCTGAAAGCTTCCACACTTAGTTAATAATTAGTCCTTCATTAAAACTTGTTGAGAAACTAAAGAACTCCTTCACTGTACAGATTCCCCTTATCTTGTCTCACTTAGCTTGGGTCAGGATATACCCATTTGCACTGCAATCTCAAAAGCCAAGTGTAAGCTATAGCCTTGCATGTTTGTCCCAAAAGACAGGGCCACTGGATCGGTGACATAAATTTAGGGTAGGATGTTCCCTCCTAAGAATACATCATTTTTGTCCTAATCCAGACAGCATATTTTACTTTATCTAGCAGAAAATGATTCCAGGATAATTCATCCATTCATAAACCACCTTTCAAAACCTGATTTCATTTTGGATGAAACATTACTAATTCCGACTTCTTTCAAGGCAAACCCAACAAAGGCCAAGGGAGTTTTTATTGAGTAGTTATTGAAATATTTCCATTTTCTAGCTCATTTCTTAGTTATCTTTTTCTTCAGTTTTCCTAACCTAAGAAGTCTAAAAGCTGAAACAACACAAAGCGAGGTGAGGAGCGATTCAAAGAAGCCCATGCACGAGAAGTGGCCCAACACAAGTCTGGACTTCCCAGACCAGGCCTGTAGCAGGCCATACACAATGGTACAGTAAACTTGACTCTACCCCTTGTATTTAAAAAATGATATCAACTATATCAAGCACACATTTGAGGACCCTCAATATAAAGAACCGACTTTTGGCTCTATGCTCTGTGACAGGGAATGGTAATTCTACCCTTGCCCTACGCTTCTGAGTGGTGCTATAATTCCTACGTCTGTCTTCTAAATTTGAGGTGATCAGTTCAGCCTTCATTCTATAACATATGACACAGTTCAGGTTCCTGGATTCTAAGTTCCCAAAATATTTAAGCTTCTTAAGACACAAGTTTCAGGTCACCACATGATCCTTGTAGAAATTATGATGGGAAAACTCACTGCTCAGGGATCATTAAATATGCTCATTTGAAAGGATTTGGAATGCCTATCCATCTGATAAAAATGATTACAAAGAGAACTAAGAATTTTATTTGTTTATACAATATCTCTTCAGATATCATTGACTCATTTCAAATGGAGAAGTACCAGGTCAATGGAATAATCTGGCTGGCTGAAGTAACTGCACTGGTCATTGCCAGTAGTGAGATAGCTTACTGTTACATACCTTGTGCTGTGATGCAATCTGAAATACCCAAAATTATGTAGGAATATATTTGCCAAAAAATACTACATCTAAATCAAATCAAGCCTGTCTAAATTTAGTATTCAGAATGGATGGGAACAAGTTAAACTACAACATAAGGAAATAACCAGAAAACCCAGAGTGTGCAATAACTGGCATAGATGTTCAAAGCCAATATTGGTGTAAAGAGAGAGAGAGGGAAATTCTGACTTTAGATGGTCTGTAGATAGTTGGGTAAAAGTATTCTTAGCCAGCTGAAAGAACCCTTATTTAACAATCTTTCCTAAAAAATAATTCTCCACCCATATTGCTTATAGTTCTATGAAAATCTTTTAATTGTGGTAACACACACATTTTTATTTCCACACTTATTTTCAAGCATCTGCTACAGTGGTATTAGGCACATTCATATTGCTGTGGTACCATCATCACCTTCAATCTCCAGAGCTCTTTTCATCTTGGAAAACTCTTTGTCCCCATTAAAATGCTTTAACTCCCATTCCTCCCATCTCTCTCCTCCCAACCCTTGGAAGCCACTAACCTACTTTCTGTTTCTATGAATTTGAGTAATCTATTTACTTTGTGACCTGTTTATTTCACTTAACATAATGCCCTGAAGGTTTATCCATGTTGTAGCATGTCTTAGAATTCCCTTCTTTTTTTTTTAAGGCTGAGACATTTTATCTGTCCATTTCTTAATGGACACTTGGGTTGCTTCTACCCTTTGGCTATTGTGACTAATGCTATGATCATGAATGTTTGTGTCTATTTTTTTCCACACTTATTTTTTTCTATGGAGCAGTTGTTGCTACTTGACATATTGTTTACTACCTGTCTTTCCCAATTAGACTCTCAATTTTTGAGGTCAAAAATATATTGTTTGCAGCTGTATCCACATAACTCAGAGCAGAGTTTGACATATGTTAAGTACTTAGAAATATATTGTTGAGCAAATGCATAAATGGACCAAGAATCTCAACTCAAGCAGAACTTTGTACTGAATTCTATTGTGTTCTACTGCAGACCTTAATTCTAAGTGAAGGAAACCTTTCAAATGAAGTTTAAAGTTAAATGATGCCTTACTATCCTTTTCTGTAAAATTAGTACCACTCTATGTGTTTTTAAGACAAAGAAAGATTTTATACAAACAGTATACAGTGTGATAATTTGATGAGTGCATACATTGTAGAATGATTAAATCAAGTTAGTTAATATATATACCACCTCACATGTTTGTAATTCATTGTGGTAAGGAATAGTAAAGATCTATTGTATTAACAACTTTCAAGTATAAGACATATTGTCAACTGTCATTGCCACATTGTGTAATAGATCCCTAGAACTTATTCATCTAGTTGATACTTTGTAATATTTGCTCAACATCTTTCCAAACCCCTTTATGGTTTGGATCTGGAATGTCCCCCAAACGTCACATGTAGTTGGATATTGTATATTATGTATGGAATTCGTGTGCTATTAGGAGGTGGGGCCTGACCAGAGGGCCAGATCACTGGAAGGACGAACTGGGGGCTCAATCGGAAGGGCCAGATCACTGGGGCTTGACCTGGAAGGTTTAAGGTAAATCTACCCTTCCTTGCTCCCTCTGCTTCCCACTGTAATGTACTGAAGCTCCTGGCTATGCCTCTACCATGTGCTTCCACTAGTACAGGCCACTCATGCATGTGCTTCCACTAGTACAGGCCACTCATGAATGGACTGGGGCCTTCTGAAACTGTGAGCTAAAATAAATCTTTTTTTTTTCTTACATTGGGGATGTCAGGTAATGTGACAAAGAAGTAATGAAGACAAACCCTCATCCCAGGTAACCATCATTCTGCTCTCTTTGATCAGTTCAAGTTTTTCAGATTCCACATAGTAGTGAGGTCATACAATGTTTGTCTTTTTGTGCCTGGCTTATTTCACTTAACATAGTAAGTATCTTCCAGGTTCATCGATGTTGTCACAATTTTTCCCTTTTGAAGTCTGAATAATATCCCATTACATATGCTTTATGAATTCCTACATGATGGACAGACAGGTTGTTTCCTGGCCATTGTCTTAATGCTGTAGTGAACATGGATTGCAAATATGTCTTTAACATACAGATCTCCTTTGGCCATTTGGTCATGTGTCCTAAACAACAGAGAAATGTTCTGAGAAATACATCATTAGGAGGTTTTGTTGTTGTATGATCATGATACAGTATATTTACATAAACTCTCTTTACATAATTTATATAAGATAGCTATGACATCACTAGGTGATATAATCTTGTGGGTCCACTATGACATATGTTTGCCATTGTAACCAAAATCTCACCCATAACTATATGACCAGTAATGAAATCCTGGGTTGTTCTAGTCTTAGTGTTTTGAGGATTTTTCATACTAATTTGTATTTCTTCCAACAGTATAAAAGGTTCCCTTTTCTTCACATCATTGCTACCACTTATCTTTCATCTTTTTGGTAATAGCCATCCTAACAGGATATCTCACGGCAGTTTTGATGTATGTTTCCTTGATAATTACTGAATATGTCCATTGGTCATTGGTGTTTGCTCCTCAGAGCAATTTGTATTCAGGTCCTTTGCCCGTATCTTAATTGGGTCATTCGTTTTCTGGCTATTGCCATGAGGTTCTTAACAAGTTTCTGTATTAACATAGATGTATGGCTTGTATACTTGCTGACTGTAGCCTTTGAGAATTTTCTCTCTGGTTTACTTGTGTTAAAAAGTGACAGTTTTGGAGCTGGAAAAATAGCTCGGCAGTTAAAGTGCTTGTGTAGCAAGCACAGGAAGTGCTGAGTACCTGGGTTCAATTCCCCAGCACCACATAACCTGGGCATGGTGGAGCATGTCTGCAATCCTAGCATTAGAAAAACTGAAGCAGGAGAATTTCTGTGAGTTCAAGGTCAGCCTGGGCTACGTAGTGAGTTCACCCTGGAGTACAGAGTGAGACCCTGTCTCAAAAATAAATAAGTAAAATGACCGTTTTGTTTCTTGAGTTATATTTATTTTAAAATTTAAAAATTCTCTCTGAGTTATCATTCAATGACAAAGATATTTTCTCAAATGATCTTAAACCATAATTAAATGAAACTATAATTTATGTCACATTTGAGTTATATGAATTGCCATATGCAAGCTATATTTTATGTGTGAATATCTAGTAAGACAGTCATAAATTTTACTCAAAACCATGAATCATTTTATTCAAATTGAATGTCATTATAATGCATATTTATAGATTTATTATAATAATGAGTAATTCTTCAAAAGCTTGAAAATGAACTCAAATCAAGTATGATTTATTCACTTTGCCTGTTGTTAGCATAACACATTTGTCTCATGGAATAGGCAGATTCTAAAGACTCTAGAACTGGCGATTGTCATCAAAACTTGTGAGTAAAGAGCAGTGAATAGAGAGGACTGTAATGGGAAATTTTATCTTTGTTAACCTTACTAGAACATGGAGAGCTAAAATATCTCCCTATTTTCTGGTGGACAGCTCTGGAGAGTGCATCATAAAAGTAATTTTTCCTCCCATATTTCTTTCCGCAAGTAAGGCTAGACGCTGGTAATTTATGAAAATCATAAAGGAATGTAATTATTATGTATTTACAGATTACATTATGGTGTTAATGGCTTAGTGACAGATGGACTGCAGGTTCCACCTCTGGGCATCGTAATCATGCTGGTATCTGAATCCTTCAGCCCAGATCAGCCTCCCTCAGCATTGATTGGCTTTCAGTCATACATTTGCTCTTCTAGTTTCTATCTCTTGATATTCTCTCGTTCTCTCTCTCTCCTCTCTTAGTTTTGAGACAAGGTCTCACTCTGGTCCAGGCTGGTCTCAAACTCATTATGTAGCTCAGGGAGCCTCTCTCTGCCCAGCTCTTAGCTTTTTGCTCTGGCAAATGCTCTTTTCCTTCAAGCTGCGAAGTTGGGGGACAGCAGTGCTGCGGCTCCCTTACGCCTGAGCCCTACCTTTGCAAAGCCCTTCTGTTTAGTTCTCATGAACTTGCTCTGACTGGAGTGTACCTTCTCTTCTCCTGATGGGTTTCTGTTTGACCGCTAAGGCTTAAGACGTCCACAAATCAGGAAAGACTCAAAGTACAAAATATGCATGTTTCTAAAATATGAGGCCAAACAGTATCAGAGAGATGGAAAGTGGGGGAAAGAGTGAGTGGGAGAAGAGAGATGGGAGGATGACGACCAGAAGCTTTAGCTTTGCAGGGTTGGAGGGATTCTGAAGTCTTAAGGCAGGCGATGAAGGCGAAGTCTAGGTTACCGAGGAAAATAACAATGACAGGTCCTGCTTACTGGATGCCCACTATGTGCCGGGCACCTGGCTTAGCTTCTGCACTGTAGTATCAAAAGCACAGTCTCAAGGAACAGCACAGAGCTTGAGGAGTGATTCAGGGAACAGGGAAAACCATTACAAAACAGCTGGTTACTGGGTATTATGTGGTGTCAAGGTTGATTGCAAGGAACCAACTGACTTCTGAGATGCTGAACAGTTGCTTCTGAGGATGCCTTCCAGGGAAGGAAAGGGAGAGGAGTTTACCTACTGCGCTCGTGCAGGGGCAAACTTGGAGGGGATCTTTTAATCATACATTTGCTCTTCTAGTTTCTGTCTCTTGATATTCTCTCTCTCTCTCTCTCTCTCTCTCTCTCTCTCTCTCTCCCTCCATTTTGTTTTGAGACAAGGTCTCACTCTAGTCCAAGCTGGTCTCAAACTCATTATGTAGCCCAGGCTGGTGGCAAACTCACAGCAATCTTCCACCTCAAGCTTCTTGAGTGCTGTAATTCTAGGTGTGTGCCACAATGCCTGACTGACTTTGTGTTGTTTTTGAATTTGATGCTGAGGAATAGAACCCAAGACCTTGCACATGCTAGGCAAGTGCTTTAACCACTGAACTGTGCCCTCAATCCTTGATTTAGAGACAGACTTGGAAAAGGATAGTTGGTGGCCAGACAGATCTGGGTCCAAATCCAGGCTCCACCACTTGCAAGCTGTATGTTTCTTAGCCATTCTGAGCCTTACTTATTTTAAGCTGCTGTACTATATAAAGCTTGACTTGTATAGAAGCTAGAGATTTTCTGTTGCTTATAGAGCTGATGGAAACCTTCACACCATGCCCCCATCTCCTACTTACAGAGCCTCTTATCCGTACAACAGAATTCTTTCTGAAGCACTCTTCCTATTATCTCACTGCTCTGATTAAGAGCTTAGGTGATTCTTCAGTGCATATCAGATGGGAAGATTAACTCCCAACTTCCCAGTCCCACGCTCAGTTCTCCAACCAATATTTCATTAGGGAATTCATCTCTTTCTAACCATCCTACACACCTTTAACCATGAATGCGACTATGCCCAAAACTCACTACTGATTTCCTTTATAAAGTAAAATTTTAATGCAATTCCCCTCTTAGAACTAGAACAATTTTTTTATTTTCCTGTATCTAAATTCCATACTTAAAAAAAGATTAAATTTGAAGTCTGCCTTCTAAAACTAACCAAACCTCAAATCCATTTAGTTAATACTTAGTTTGCTTTGAAAATATTTTCTCCAGGTAAGCAGGTCACATCTTCTCAGCCATGACAGGTTATATAATACCTCGAGCATAAGAAAATTGCATTCAATTACGTTAATGTTTTTTTCCCATCTCTAAGCCTAACCCTACTTAGGGTAAACAGAATGTACTTAGTAAGTATTGACATAAATTATTGTTATGAGTAGTTCGTGGAACCTGCCACCACAAAAACTTCTTGAATATCAAAAGACTTTAATTCAGTTTGGGAAAAAAATCTTTGACTATTATATACTACATGTAGGATTAACCTTATTTTAAAATTCATGCATTTTCTAAAAAGGATTTATTCAAGAAAAGTACAGGACATGAATTTTTTTTTTTTTTTTTTTTTTTGAGACAGGGTCTCACTCTGTGGTCCAGGCTGGTCCTGAACTCACTGTGGAGCCCAGGCTGGCCTTGGACTCTCAGCAATCCTCCTATCTCAGCCTCCCGGGTGCTGGGATTACAGGCGTGCGCCACCACACCCAGCCTATGTGGTGCTGGGGAATCGAGCTAGGGTACTTAGCGCTTAGCAAGCGCTTTAACCGCTGAGCTATTCATCCAGCCCCCAAGAAAAATACAGGAATCTGCAATCAAAGCTACATAAATAATAATAAAAATTAAAATGTGTCAGGGAATGGTAGTGCATGTCTGAAATTTCAGCACCCAGGAAACTGAGGCAGGAAGATCGTAAGTCTGAGCCCAATCTGGGTTGCCTATGAATTCAAGGCCAACATGGACTACATAATGAGGCTCATCTTTTTTGAACACGGAGTCTTTGCTCTGATCTACATCTCCAGCCCATTTTATTGTTTAGTTGATACAGGTTCTCTCTAGGTTGCAAAGTTGCTAAATTGTCTAGGCTGGGCCCAAACTTGCAGTTCTGCCTCTGCCTCCTAAAGCACTGAAATTACAGGCCTGTATCCCTGTGCCCAGCAAGAGAGGATCTGTTTTAACAAAGCAAAGCAAAACAATAAAAAATTAAAATGTAATATTTTAATAAGAACCATGTAATGAATGAGGGAAATAATTATACAACTAGCTTCCATATTGATTTACCTGTTTGAGTGTGAACACATGTATCTTTTAGTGCTTTTCATAACTGTGCATATGAGTACACATCTGGCACAAGATGAGAGGATGACATGTAATCGAGATGATTTTCAGAACCTACTACCATTGTTCTTCACATCTTCGAAAAGCATGTGTAATTCTAAGTATAAGTAACATGTTTTTCTCATTTATGTTTACAATAAATGATGTGGCTTATTTTTAGTAGAATTATAAAGCACATACCTTCTCTACAGTGAATGAGACAGTTGCAAATGAGCTTCTATAAGAAACTGAGGAAAACAAAACAATTATGAACCTGAGCCCTCCTGGAGATCACTGTGGGACAAAATCAAGTACAGGAGTAAGATCTTTGCTGTTCACACCTACAATTTCACATCGTAGAAGCAACAGACACACAAGTGTGTGTGGCTTGGATAGTTCTTAAGTCCCAGAGTCTAGAGTTGAGCTCAGTCCTCAGCTCTGGCCTCTTACCAGCCAACAGGGATGATGATTTATGTGTCTCTTGTTATTTGACATTTAAGAGATTGCTAGTTGGGGGGGGGAGATGAACTTCCTAGTGTCAAACTGTTGGAAACTCTAACCCTGTGATATGGAACAGTTCATACAGGATTAGTCTTCCAAGGGAATTTCAAAAGCATATGACTCCTCTTAGCAAGTGCCAGGGCATAATGTTCCAAGATGATCCTGTGAATTGTTTTTACGAGGCGCTTAAGTGATTTCACTTACGTAACTTTCTGGTACAGCAATACTAAGAAGGGATCGTGACGGGGACCTAAGTGAGCAGATTTTATTTTGTAAAGCTGAAAACAGGGGAGAGGAGTGGTTTAAAGTTGAGTTTTAGGGAGTGACGTCAGAAAGGCCAGTTCTCTTAACTTTTCCTAATCTTCTTTTCCTTTGTTCTATTTTGGTTTACTTGTGGATTTAAAAAGTAAATTATTTATGGTAACATTTCGTTACCACAGAAAAGCTAACATTTTTCAAATACCAGTGCTCCTGGAGCTCACTGCAGGAGTGGTTAAGACTCCTCATACTGCAGCTTGGCTGTAAGGGGACCACGCCTCCGTCAGCGTGGAACACCCAGCAGAGGGGAGCACTGGAAGATGGTGGTGGGTCTGAGCAGAACTGTTTCTGCAACCCGTCATACTTGCCTGTCTGGACTTCACTTTCTCAGTGAGGTCTCGGTTGCAGTGGCCTCCATTCTGGGCCACAAGTACTTGCTGTTCCGCTTCTGAACTTTAGCCCAATTATGGCCCAAACAATCTTCCTTCAGCTGATCTGAGCATCTATTGCATTCATTCATTCAAAGATCATTAATTCAGTGTGTCTGCAGTGCTAGGTTCTTCTCCTAGGACCTGAGCAGCTGGGCTGAATGCAGGGGGCAAGATTCTGTCCCACAGGAAGCTGTCATTTTAGTGGGAGGAGCAACAAGAAACACATGCAGAAAAAGAATAGCTGCTGTTTGTGTGTTTCCTACCATTAAAAGACCAGTCAATGTTTACAAGAGTTTGCATATGCTAACATATTCTAAAGGAGAATAAGAAGAAAGTGAATGGGCAACACAAGTAACATGGCATTTACACACATGATATTTTATAAAGCACCTTTTTTTTTTTCCTTTTGTAGCTCTGGAGGTTGAACCCAAGGACTATCTTTTTATTTTTTTGGAAACAGAGTTCACTGTCCTGAACTCACTATATAACCCAGGCTGGCCTCAGACACATGAGAATCCTCATGCCTCAACCTCCTGAGTGCTAGGATTATGGGCATATACCACTATGTCTGGCTTATGTGGTGCTGGGGAATTGAACCTGAAGGCCTTGCACTTTCTAGGCAAGAGCTTTAACTGCTAGACTATGCCCCCAGCCATTTATTTTTTTTTGTTTTAAGGCAGACTTTGACTAAGTTACTCAAGCTAGACTCAAACCTGCCTTAGCCTCCTGAGTAGCTGTAATTACAAACATACAGCACAAGTTTTTCATTTTAAAATGACTGCTCTGATGCCACAGAGTTTGCCTCTAGCCTCTCTTTCTGGTCTTGTCTGGTATTCTAGACTCAATATTTCATTTTTTCTTGAGCATCATTGCCAAGTAAGCTGATGATCCTTGAGACTACCTAATGCGGTCCATAGTGCCACCAATCTCTGATTTCATCTCAGAATGTTCACGGGGAAAACATTGCTTGGGGCAGGAGACCCCAAAGACTTTGGAATTAGGGAATACGTTCAAAGTTTCACCATAAAAATCAAAACTTCCAAGAGCTCAGAATAAAATTATGTAATTCTCCTTATGACTCTTGGGCTAAATAAATATCCCAATAACAAAATGGAAGGGGTTTGCTTATCTGTATATGTCATGTGACAGGAGGGCATGTTTGCAGAAAGGCCTAAGCCAACAGTCTGAAAGGCTGGTGTTGGTGGTCCCTTCTGTGGAAAGGATGTGGGGCTCACTTGCTAATTGTACTCACTAAGAATAAAAGTGAAATAATCAGGCAAGGAAAGCCATGTGTTGTTTAAACATTTAAATTATAATGTCCTTTTCTCTGAATTTATGTCCATTTGCAAACATTCTGCAATTTGGCTTCTCACTTTCACAGAGAAAATAAGGCCTAAGTGAACAGTGCTCTCTGACCTGTGGATTATATTTTCAGTTGAATTAAGTTCATTAAAATATTTACTAATGCAACACCTTGCTGGCATTTTCCGCAAGTCCGATCAATTCTGGAACACTGACCACATCTAGTTTCTAAATTCCAGAAAAGCTGTGGGCTGCAATAGGAATTCATTTGATCTCTCAGCCATTCAACTAAGTATCTCTGGAAGCTTCTTACAGCCCGACTGCTGTGCTGAGGATGGCAGTATTGAGCAAAATGGAGTGATTCTGGCCACCAGTGAGCTTCCAAGCAAAAGGCACAATAAAATATGACACTGCATTAATGTTTCCAGAGAGAAAAATTTAGTCTAAAAGACAGCACGAGGTTCAGAAAGGCTTTCTGGAACAGACTGTTCAAACAGACCTGAATTAGAAGTTGGCCCAGTGAATGAATAGAAAAGATAATGGCAGAAAGGAGGGAGAAGAGGAGGAGGGGAGGCAGAATGAGGAGAGCAATTCAGTCAGGGCAGCTTTTTAAGTGCTGAAGGAGATGAGACAGAGGGCAGTAGAGGGGCCTGGTGACCAAGGTTTGAGGAGTTTGTGATTTAACTAGAGGCTCGGAGAGCAACTGCATACTTAAACAGCAAATGAGCACAATCAGATATGCATTCTGAACAATCTCTAGCTGTGCAGCAGTTGAACTGGGGAAGACTGGAGGGGGGTATGGACATACTTGGGACAGGAAGCTCAATTTAAGACCACTGTGATTTGTGTGAGAAGTGATATTGGGACGAGGCGGGAAGCAGGCATGGAGGCAGAGACGTGTGGCCTTGAAAAGCACTTCAGAGGCACAAGTGAGAGGACTCAGCAAACGGAGTGGGTGGTGAGGGAGATGGATGACTGTAGTATGCCCTTCGGGATGGTTGGCCAAACCCAGGGATGGTAGGGAACCTCCTGACTTGGATACCAGTCTCTTACTTATTTTTCTGTGTGTGGTATTGGAGATTGAGCCCAGGATCTTTGCACGGAGCAACACCTTCTTTTTTTTAAATTTTTAGACAGGGTCTCATTGAGTTGCTAAGTTTCCCAGGCTGAATTCAATTGTCATCATTCTTCTTAGCCCCCCAGAGTTCTGTATTACAGGTATGTCTACTGTCTTAGTTACTTTTTTGTCACTGTGACTCAATGACCGACATCCACAAATTAGGGAGGAAGAGTTTAGTTCAGCTATGGCTTCAAAAGGTCATTCATAGTTGGCCGGCTACAGTGGAAGCATATGGCAAAAGTGGAAGTGAAGGCTGATCCTCACAGCATTGTAAACAGGAAGCCAAGTCAAGGCCCCAAAGAAAGGGCAAAATGTTCATTTATCCTTCCAGGTCCTGTCCTAGTGACCCACCCCTTCTGGGTCCAGCCTCAGTGTTCTGCATCTTTCAGATTTAAGCCCCCACAACATGCCTGTAATCCAGTCTACACACCTGTCTTCCAGCACACACCCATAATCCCCCCTTCCAGACCAAGCCCCAATCTCCCAACAGCATATGGTTCCATAGATAATCTATAATATTCAAAATACATAAGACTTTTGGAGGACATTCCAGATCCAAACCACAATAGCTATCATACCCAGCCATCTTGAAGAGCCAAGATAAAAATATAAAGTTAAAGATGGAAGAGAGGAACCCATTTTAGGTCTTACTAAGTCTTAAAGAGTGAAGAAACCACTATACTGCTGAAAATGGAAACAGCTGGAGAAAGAAACCTTGCTGCTTCTATCCTCTGGGAAACAGAAACCTCTTAGTAATGAGAAACTAATAATATGTAAGGGTTGGTACATTTAAAATATTTTCCTTAATCTCTGTCTGTATTACTCTTTGCAGTCATTCCTTCCACAATGTTAGTCTTTAATGATTCGTCATTTTTTCTCTATTTACTTACTTATTGCTTTTATTACTTTATAAGTTTATATTAGAATTCTCCAGAGAAACAAAACCCATGGGATGGATGGATGGATGGATAGATAGAAAGATAGATACTGGGAGATTTATTTTGGGGATTGGTTGACCGAATTACAGAGGCCAATAAGTGTTACAATTTGCTCTCTACAAACTGGAAACATGGAAATGCCAGTGGCATAACTCACTCTGAGTCAAAAGGTCTGAAAACCAATGAGCTTTTAGCATAAGTCCTGAACACTGAGGGCCCCAAAACTAAGAGTTCCTATATCCAACGGTAGGAGAAAATGAATGTCCCAGCTCAAAATCTTGTCTGTCCTCTGGAATTTTTTTGTCCTATCAGGAGCTCAGTGGCTCAATTAGATGATGCCCATCCACGCTGGTGATGGCAGATCTTTACTCAGTCTATCTATTTAAATGCAAATCTTTCCTGGAAATGCTATTAGTCCACGTTTTGACAATATAACAAAATATCTAAGGCTAGGGATTTTAGGAAGAAGTTCACTCAGCTCATGGTTTTGAAAGCTGAAAATTTAGACCTCACGGTACTGGTCCTAGTGTGGGCCATCTGGCTACGTGGCATCATGGTAAGAGTGTAGGCAAGTGGGAGATCATATAGTGGACTGGTTAGGGCTTGTGGAGAAACAGAATGGAAATTATGCCCATATGAAGGGGGAATTTATTAGGATGGCTTACCAATCTGAAGAAAGAATCCAAAATGAACACCTGTGGGAATTGCAGTGTCCAGTAGCACTTGGATGTGAGAGAGAAGAGTGCCAGTCTGAGACTGCACAACAGCCCATGTGAGTCTCTGCCCCACCTCCAGCACTGGTGGCAAAGACCTGAAGAAAGGAGTGACTGCAGTGGAGATCAGCTATGCAAATACGGGAGCAAGTCATTGCCTAGCGACATAGAGAAGACCAGACCTCACCCAGAAGAACCTGTGACAATCGTCCTTCTTCCTTCCTTAACATAGCTCGAGCTGCCAGTCTGTTGGTTGAGCCATCCACATTCAGAGTGAGTCTTCTTTCCTCATTTGCTTGTCCCTGAGTCAATCACTCACACCCAAAGCTCTACACAACAGTCTGGACACACTCCAATCCTTTCAAATTGACATAATTTTTTCAGTGGTCATACTTAGCAATACCGGAAGCCAGAATGAGCAATTCGGAGGCCAGTTTTCCTTTTTTTTTTTTTTTTCCAATTTAAACAACTCTTTTATGGGAACTAATTGTCTCCCCCAAGAACTATTTAGTGTCTTTTGCAGGCCATGTCTTTCTAGGCTTAATCTCTTGAAGGTCTTGCCACCCCTTTCCCTTGCTACACTAGTGGCCATGCTTCTAATGTATATGGTACATCCTTACAGATATATTCAGAAATAGTTTTTAACTAATTATCTGGGATTCTTATCATAGTTGGTTTACATATAAAATTATAAATCACACAGCCTTTTTCAATGTGATACAGCTACTTTGCATTTAAATGCCCAATTTCTTAGAATTACTTGACTTTCTGAGTTTAATTATTAATACTATCTTCTTACTTGCATATTACTGACTCCTTTGTTTCTCATGGTACATGATAATTGTACCTGATTTCTTTTTTTCTTTTCTTTTCTTTTTTTTTTTTTTTTGAGATAGGATCTTGCTGTATTCAGGACCAGGCAAGTCCTAAACTCACTATGGAGCCCAGGCTGGCCTTGAACTCACTGCAACCCTTCTGCCTCAGCCTCCTGAGTGCTGGTATTATAGGCGTGCACCACCACACCCGACTTATGTGGTGCTGGGGAATCAAACTTAGCACTTGCTAGGCTAGCACTTTAAATGCTGAGTCATTCCTCCAGGCCTGTACCTGATTTCTAAATAGCATTCAGCACAGCAACAATTTGTCCTTTTAACTTCTACCTTTTGACCATTGAATATCAGAATATCTTAATTCTTTGTCTTAATCTCTGTTCTTTTTATATATTCTGATTGAGATTTATAGGTCTTCTATGAACCTCACCTCTGCCAATAGCTTCAATCACTGGGTATGTGATAATGACACCCAGAATGATGCTGTTAGCCCAAGATTCTGCTCAGCTACAGACCTTGCCCATGAGTTTCCAAGATCAACATGTCTAATGATAAAATTGTTGTCTAGGCTACTTTTTTATTGCTGTGACATACTTGACGTCCATGACTTAAGGGAGAAAAGGTTTGTTTTAGCTCACAGTTTCAGAAGGTCTCAGTTCACTCACAGGCAGTTGGCAATGGCAGGAGGGGTCTAGCAAAAAACAGTTGTTCACAGAGTCACAGAGGAAGTTACTAAGGGCCTCAGAAGAAATCAGAGCACGAGGATGTATCCCTCTAGGCCACACATCTGTAACCCACCACACGCTTGTCATTCACCCCTCCTGACCAGGCCCCACCTCACTGCCTACCAGCACATGAAATCCATAACATCCAAATAAATGAGGCTTTAGGGGGACATTACAGATCTGAACCCTAACCTTGATTTAAGCTGATCCTCCTCCACAAATTTGAATCATTTGTAGCAAAATGGATGCACCTTGAAAGCATCATGCTTAGTGAAATGAATCAGACACACAGGTTAAATATTACACGGTTTTTCTAATATGAGTAAATGAAAGCATACAAAAGTGAAAGAGGAAAATAAAAAAAGTCACAGAAAAATACAGGAAGATAGAAGCTGGAGGAATGGAGTGCTTGTTTACCAAGGGCAAGGTGCTGAATTCAATTCCCTAGCAC